>CAAKHF010024224.1:10046-20603 GCA_901007745.1 Hippocampus kuda | reverse complement strand
TCAATTTACCAATATGATGTGTATGCTTATGGAAATGTGATGCAGGTTTTTTTTATCTATCTATCTATCTATCTATCTATCTATCTATCTATCTATCTATCTATCTATCTATCTATCTATCTATCTATCTATCTATCTATCTATCTATCTATCTATCTATCTATCTATCTATCTATCTCACACTACATAATCTCAGTCTTTGCGGATATTTTCAGCAACTCTCTTCAAACATGTCTAAGGTATTTAGAACTAAATATCTGAATTCACTTAATTTGCACTATTCAAATGACAGACAATAGGGGCACTATTCATTGCTATTGTTTTGGGATGTATAAAACTAGTCAAGGAAAGTACCCTTTGTGTTCAAAGCTACTCGGTTTAAGAGTGGATGCTAAATTGGGAGAATGTGTCATAATGTTAAAGTTTGCTGGTTACCGTTATTGCTGTTGTCGTCCACCAAAATGATCTCTTTGAGTAGATGGGAGGGTGTTCTGCTAATGGCTGAGTGAATGGACCGCAGGATGACAGACAGGGCTTCGTTCACGAAAATGAACACGACGCTCACTTGCGGGAGGTTTAAAGGATAAGTGATGTTTCTGCATCTGCAGAGGACAAAAGAAACAACTGGTGAGGTCAGTAACCTTAAAGCTCTTGTAAAAAAAAATTAGAATGCAATTTTAACAACATTAAAGTGAGGCAAATATTCATTCGAATGTATAGTATTGTGGTTACAATCTAAATAAAAATAGGTTGATGACACAGTGATTAATGTTATCACATCGCTCTTCCAGCAATGAAGGTATTTATATCATACGTCATCCCGTCACCAAATCATGTCGCTCATCCAAGCAAACAGTTTGTCGTTTACATAATGACATTGCCCGAGCATGTCTTTTAAAACATGTTCGGACAATGCCAAGGCTAAATGTGTGATTAATGTATCACCCCCCACCCCCCCACCCCACCCCAAAGTATTTTGAATGTATCTGTGTGGTTTGTACTGGTGGTAACGGATGGTCTGGAGTACAGTAGAGAAAACCTCCCCCGGAACTTTTAACTGAGCCAAAATGAGCACCGGGACCTCCCCTTGTAGGCTCCTGCAACCTTGGTGATGTCACCATAAACAATGAGTCATGGTCAGTAATGATGTCCAAGGTGATGTTCTGTTCTTCTCGGAGACTTATGACCAACATCTACATTAAACCATAACATTTTCAAGATATGGGATTGAATTCGTATTGGTGGTTGGACAATGGGTCAAATAAGTAAATTCCCTGGCTTCCTGTTTTGGAAACAGGAAGCCAGGACGTATCACTCAAGGTGGGATACACTGTGGAGTCGTCGTCAGTCAATCACGGGGCTCATGTAGACCATTTTCCGTTCCACGTCATCAAAGGCTGTGCTGCATCGTTGACTCAAAACAAAGGGAGAAACGTCCAAGTGTGGCTGTGAAGATTGTGTTTTTTTTTTTTTTTTAGCGTGGAGTTGTCGTTTTTGAATACTTTCAAACAATATCGACATGCCTAGCTGTTGCGTTTATGCGTGTACGAAGCTTCTTACCCAGTGGGCCTGAGATCTGCGATGGGCCTGTCTAATGGGAGACGGTCGCTGAGGTAACTGTTGTAGCCGTAGTACTGGAACATCTTGAGGGCCACTCGTCGATTATCGGAGCTGAGCTCCTGACCCCAGTGAGCGAAGAGAGACGAGTCTGAGAAAGACGCGTCGGCCTGCGCGTCCTCTCCTCGGCCCGGAGCCTCTGAGACACAAGACAAATAGCATAAAGGATTGTCTCGAGTCCAGACCGCAGTTGCTCCAAGTGTGCACAAAGAGACAAAAAAGAAATATGGCGCAGTGATAATACATTCACTGTGATAAATGGATAAATGACTTTCCTGTGATCTGATCAAACATGAAATAGACCAGGAGTTCATACTCTTGATGGAAAGCCCAAGTGTCCTTGAACAAAAGATCCAATCATTAAAAGCCGGTGGTTGCATCTGCAGACAGAAATCCCAGCACGTCGACAACCGGAGCAGCTTCTAAGAGCATTCAAGTAACGGCTTACCAATGAGCACAGCTAAGTGTTGCTTCAGGCAATATCAATGCAAATTTAATAAGAATATCTACTTTTGTGCGGTCCACCCTGCACTCTGACCTTGGCCTCATCTGCTTCCCTGCATTTGGGTCCAAATCCTAACTTGACAGAGTCAAGACATACCTTCTTCTGTGGCTTATTCTTCATTAAAGATCAGAAGAAGAGCTTTGTTTGTAAGTTTTACAAAATGGAGTCAAATTTATTGTCATTGCACGTTACGAATACACAGCAATGACCTTCACTTTCCTATCACAACCTGTCCAAGAGACATAAAAAACAAGGACCAACAGAGGGAGACAGAACGGAAAGCCTGCAGAGCCACCAGAGGGCGCCCCAATTTTAATCGATGACAAAGAGAAACATAAGGAAGGGGAGGGGCGGGGGGGGGGGGGGGGGTAACGGTCCCATTCTTGGCTCCTATATGGATGCATGGGTTTGGGGAAAAAAACCTGAGCAAACACCCACATGAATAGAAGACACAACAAACAATGACTCAAATACTTGCACATGTGGAAAGGGAGAAGGCGGGTATCGTGTGGGTTGACATTACCTGTCGTAAAATTCTTTTTACACTGGTACAGCAGTTAAGAATGCGGTAATGTTTCCAAATATAAATATAATGAATGTCAATAGAAATGGATCCAGATGTTTAAAACCTACTGGCTGCAAAAGGTCAGAACTCACACTGCGTCACCGACGAACATAGAATTATGGGCTAGTGGTCTGTTAACAGCCAGCCAGCACCACACTCTCATTCCCTGGTGCCTTCTTCTAAAGCCATACACATTCAAAGTCACAGACACTGACTTCAGGTGGACAAAAATAATACCTGCACCTCACATGTGCGTCCATTGTCTTGCTAAAAATATACAGTAGCTGCAGCCCTTAATACAATTTAGGCAGTGACTCTTCCGCATACCACCAGAGGCAGCCCGTGTCCCACGACACACTGACAATCACTGCATTACAGCAAGGGTGCCCAACCTTTTTTGACCTGACATTGACTTTTCAAGCAACCGACCTCCCGCGATCGATAGACCCCCTAGCGCACGTAGAGCAACGGAACATGAAAGAAACAGAAAAATAAAGCGGATACAAGACCGTGTGAGTTTGTAAAAAGGAATCAGTGCCTGCCTTAGTCGCACTTTGGTAACATCTTCAGTGCAACAACGTCACTATCGTAGCTCGCCTGTAACGTTTTAAAATGCTTCCCTTGGCACTCCAAATTCCCATTCTTTGCCAGTGCCATTGGTGAATTGTACATGAAATAAACTTTGAATGAGAATAATAAAAATGAAAAATATGTAAGGCAACAGCTATGATCGCAAAGGTGCAATTGCAGACAGCTGACCGCTAACAACTCCTGGTGATGCAGGTCACGCGTTGCCGTAGGTTAAAGATTGCCTGCTTTGTTTTTTGAATTTTTTTTTTAAATACTTTTTTGTGAAAGTGAAACTGAGAAGATGCTTAGGGTGCAGTGTACACTAACACAAAAATACTCAGAATATTAATAACGCACACAGACACACTTTAAAAAAAAAATCAATTTCCCCTAGACCTCTGTGATCGACGTGGGATCAGTTCGCGGGCTTCCGGCCAATTGACTGGTTGGGCATCCCTGCATGAGATGATCAGCAGACAAATGTTTAGCAACAGGGCATGTTTCAGGTGCCAAAACCAAATACGCTCGCAGCCCGTGCTGATAAACACGATCTTCATAAAACATCGGCAGCATCTGCTCAAGATTGAGAGCGACAAGAGCTTTGTAAATGCACACCAGGCGCGTTTAACAGTCAAGACGATAACCTCCCGGCAACTAGGTTGGAATTCTAATAAAAGGGAGGCAAAAATGCATGCTTCGTGTGAATTCCACAGGTTGCTCATGTAATAGAGGCATTCCTTTGACTGTTGCTGCCTGTTGAGACATTACGCCAGGAATGTTCACACTGTGAATATTTAAGCACGAAACGGTTTTGTTTATTACACCCTAGGCTGGTCACCAGCAAAATGCAGGGCATGAAAAAGCGATTTATAGCTAGAAAACAGTGGAAGCGCGATTTTGAATACAAGTTCACAACGAGATGACGATATATCGAGTTATCAATTAAATAAATAAACAAAAAGAACCTCAAAAGTTTCCGTGGTACAAAGAAAAAAAAGGAGAGAAGCTTGTTGAAGATAATGGTATATATTGTTCATTTGGATGTCGGATAAGAAAGAAATGAAATATAATGAAAAGTCTTTTCGGTATCATCTGTTAATCTCCGCGCTTTATTGAGTCTATAAAGGAGCAGTTATATGACGTAGCTTTAACGGCCTACAATACTGCTGACAGATTGAGGTTAGGCTGAGGAATAATTCACTGGCTGACAACTACTAAACACCTTTTAACTGCAGGAGGAAGCAATTTCTTCTTTTACTTGTTTTTTTCCTTTTAATCCTCTTAAAACTGAGAGCGGCTTAAACAGTGTACACACACATTGTACATGACAGTGACTTTACATTGCAGCAAAAACAAAAGCCGAGGCCACTCGAGGTATTATTTTATACACACTATGGAGACAGTAGAAGGAACATTTATTATACATTTTGGACTGTATTACTGATAGATTCATTGCCAAAAGGGGTGGCAAAATGGTAAAAGTGGCAACTGCTTTACTTACTTACTACTACTACTACTGTTGCTTTCGTAATGGTATTCGTCCTCAAAGAGGCTCGGAGCCCCTGGTGAGACACCAAGAAACAAATGACAAGGTTATAAAAGACGTTTGTGTCTGTTAGTTTGTTTTAAGCAGACTGGACATTTAATATTTATGAGCACATTGTCTAACTAACATATGATTGACAACCTTGTCTCTCCAATTTGAATATGGATGTCAGTACCAAGGGCGCACTTGCACAAAACAAAGAAAATAAGAAATGACTCCAAGGTGACATGCATACACAATGTGTGTGTGTGTGTGTATATATATATATATATATATATATATATATATATATATATATATATATATATATATATATATATATATATATATATATATATATATATATATATATATATACAGTATATATATAGTGTGACAGAAAAGTTTCGGAACGGGTGTCGCAAAAGATATATTTCAAATATTTTGCCAGGGAAGTGATCACTTATATTTTCCATCTTCCTCTGCCGTGCCTTCTTGCGCTACTGGAAAGAGTTTTCTGCGATCCGTCGTCCCGACCATTTTGGGCTCCTCCAGGTCTTCAAAACAGGTCCCCTTGATGACGCACTTGTAATGGGAGGGTGGGGGGGGTCTTGAAGGTTGGGTGAGTAAGAAGGTTGCTCCAGCACAGCCAGTTGGATACTCAGAGCATTTTGAGCAGGCTGTCAGGGTGAAGCAGTTGTACAAGTTGTCCTGCCACAACCCTCACCTCTTCTTTCACACCGAATGAAGCTCACATACTTTTTCCAGCCAGAATCTATCTATCTATCTATCTATCTATCTATCTATCTATCTATCTATCTATCTATCTATCTATCTATCTATCTATCTATCTATCTATCTATCTATCTATCTATCTATCTATCTATCTATCTATCTATCTATCTATCTATCTATCTTAACACTCAGATTGAATTTGCGCCTACCGTATCTCATTTGGATGCCCCCCCACCCAACATTTATTCATATGTTCTTCCTTTTTTCACTTGTAGATGCAAGATGTAAGGAGCTCATCATTCCGTTTTTAGCAGCATTATAAAGCCTTAATGCATTTATTTGAATGATTCCGACTAAATGTCATCATATATACAGTAAATTCAATACTGGGGCTTTTCACAGATGCATTTTCGCTTTGTTTATTCAACTCAAATGCATTTTGAATGAGCTGCTCCACCACTCCAGCTGTTCTACTGAAGAAGACGAAGCGTAACATGCCGCAGTTGCCCCCAGCAGCTATGTTACAGACTGACATCATTAAGCGGCATACTGTACTGCGAGGGGTGCAATCACATGTGAAACAGCGTTCTAATGGTCTCTTTGGGTGGGGGCACGAAAATCCAACTTGGCAAATAACATTTCGTTCACAGATAAAGTTCATGTTTACAATACAGTACTTTTTTCGACTGAAGCAGTTGTAATTAAAATCGACCGCTGGGTTACACTAACAATCAAGAAAATCCCATTTCGGGGCAGTGAGGTGCAATATAAAACTAAGCTTTTACTTGTTTGTACCTCAAGGCCTATCTTGAGAAATTGAGAAAATCGGTGGTCGACTGGTTAGCACGTCTGCCGCATAGTGCAGAAGTGCAGGGTTTGATTCCGTCTCCGTCTCCGGAGTTTGCATGTGCCCGTGTGAGTTTTCGCCATGTACTCCGGTTTCCTCCCAAAGTCCCAAAACACGCATGGCTGGTTAATGGTACACTCCAAATTGTCCCTAGGCATGATTGTGAGTGTGAATGGTTGTCCATCTACGTGTGCCCTGCGATTGGCTGGCAACCGTTTCAGGCTGTCTCCCGCCTCCTGCCCGAAGACATCTGGGATAGGCTCCAGCGTGCCTGCGACCCTCGTGAAGATAAGCGGATTAGAAAATGGATGGATGGATGATTTCACATTCTGCTGTAAAACCCCGGCGCTTCCATTTGTATCCATCATTTTTAAGTTCGGTATTCCTTCACAGGATTCTAGGTGTGTTGCATTGCATTGAGTGGACTTGATTTGGAAAGTCACCTTCCATCTCCGCAAGGTTTGTAGCAAAGCACAAACCTTGGCAAGGTTACAGAAAATGCTCCACTTAATGTTCCTGAGAATAAAGTGGCCTGCACAATTCTAAAATGGTCACACTGGCTCAGTTTCAACTACAGTGATGAAAGAGAACCATTACACTGAAAACTAAAATGTACACGCGTTTTGTGAAATTGATTGTTACACTACTGCTGCTGCACGCTGACAACAAAGTCAAATGGATGCGAAGAGATAAAATGATCTCAGGATCAACTTGACATCAGACAGACGTTTTAAACAAATCTGCTGCAGTAGTCCGAACACAGGCAGACATTTTACAATTCATCCTCAGTCGCGGTGTCATTCTGCATAGAAAGTACAGACATCAGGCAACTTTGCTGCCGTCACAATAACTTTTTCCTTGAGATAGGAATTAAAGGAATTAAATTTTTCCTTGAGATAGCAGGATAAGACCTTGCTGTAGACGACAAGTCCGATCTCATCATTCTTGTGAATCACACTTAAATATTTATCTTTTGGTAAGAAAAAAAAAGCTACTGTGGAAAACATTTGACGCCAGCCGTTTTCATGCAGAAAATCCCCCACATGCTGTCAGTAATATTTTTCCAAATACATCTCCTGCAGAGGAATGCGATGCTGCACATTATGAATGTTTTGCTTTTCACTTTTTGTGACAGCGTCGTGGGGAGCTACTTTCAAGCTTCTTATGTGACTTACTATCTGACACAAACATTTGTTCAATTCATGACTAAAGGATTGCGAGAGTAAGAAAGGAAACAGGAATGAAACATTTCTCATGGCCCTGTCGGGTACCATCAAGGTGCGCCATGCTTGAATTCATCAATTGATCAGTGTGTCACGAAAGTGAGCACCGTTGCATCCCAACCTCCTCGACTGACCGAGTGAAAACCTTGAAAATCAATCTTTATTAACTTTGAATAGTTAACCTTGACTGTTTGCAATTTGGAACCGAGCATTGAAAAGGAACATGTACTTCCTTTGATTTCATCTCAGCTACCTCGGCCATTTTGTGTCAGACTGCATGAAAATCGATGGGGTTCCCAGTTTGACACGGAAAAATTTCAGACTTCAAGAAAGGAAATGTCACTTCAAGAAAGTCACTAATTCAGCTATTCTGAGAATGTACTCATTTGAAAACACAAAATGATGATAAAAATCGAGTTTGTGCCATTCTATATATTGCACAAAACCAAACCACCAGTGGACAACACACTTCTCAACAAAGTTTGAATTTGATCCAAATTTTGTGGGAAAACGCACGGGACACAGAAATTGGTCAAAATGTTTTAACGAGCGATGCACTTTTCGTCACTAAACGTAGAATGTAGTATTATTTCTTTTCATTTTGAACTATTTCACTGAAATTCACCGTCGTGACGATAAGCAGCTCGGATATTGGATGGATTGAAGTCCTGAAATGCACTTCAAAAGGATGTGCTTCAATTATTTTTGCTATAAAATTCAAGCTACCTAACATCATCATTAAATCAGTGTTATTAAAATATAAAATAAAAAAAAATATATCATTTACCGCATCTCGTGATACTTTCTGGGCAGATATATCATCCAGAAAAGTTTGTTATCATGACAGGCCTACTAACACTCAACCAGTGTATGCATACGGTATGAACACAATATGTATTGTGATAATTAGAAGTCAGTGTGTGTTGTGATTGTCTGAAAACGTGATGCAGTTCACGGGATGAACGGTGAATGCCTTGTAAAAAAAAAAAAAAAAGCCAATCAAAGCGTAATTTCATCAAAAGCACTTTCTCAGTCTTGTTTTTGTTTGTACTAGTTCGGTTTCTCACAAGAGCAAAGATCACTGACAAAGTTGCCGCTCTGCTTGACATGTTTCTTATGACAAAAAGCAAAATTTCTCTGCGTTTTGGTCAGAAACTCTTTTTTTTTTTTTTTTTTTTTAACTTATCAAGCAAACGTTTTTCTGGTTGAAGAAGAGAGCCTGCTCTTTCTTTTGGTAAGATCGGTGCTTCTGTTGTCACATTGAACAAAATTCGCTGGGTCTTGAAAGATCAGTCAAAATGTTTTAAAACAGTGGAACTCTGCTTTTATATTGCACACCGTACGATGTGGTACCACACTGAAGGTACACAACTTTAAATTCGGAATTGGCTGCACACTATAAAAAACCTATACAGAACAATTGCTTAAAATTGGCGATATACCAGCTGAATCAAGATATAATGAAGGTTCAATGTAGTTCAAAAACACGTGATATCAAGTGATGTTTGGTCCACCACTGGTAGGTCCTCTGCGGCTAGGGACCGGGGGGGTGGGGGCACACGTTCTCTCATTAGGATGCATCAGAGGCTGGCACATCACACTGACATTTTCCTTTTCAAAGACGAGAGGTTGTGTGCTGCTTTGTCTTTCTCTTTGTTTATTCCCGAGAGGGGATATGCAGAGGCAGAATTTTAGTAGGAGGGTCATGTTTACTTGCGGCATCCTTTGTCATCTCTACCCCTTTTGTGCAACCCTCCTCATTAAACCCAAAGATCGCTCTTGCCCTTCAGAAGGATAAAAAGGTCCTCGCTGTACTTTTTTCATCTTTGGGAGAAGCGTTCTCATTTTGAAATTCTTTGTCATTAGTGAAAGCAGAGTTTCGGCGACTAGCCACCGCTCACGTCTCTGCAAGAGAAACCATTTTACTCTTAGACAATGTTAACATGAATGTAACCAGTTCATTGGGTGTAGCACCTGCGCCACAAATTCCCATCATTAAAAATGATGCATGAGAAAGTGTCATGTCTTTACTTAGGTGTTGGTTTTTTTCAGGCTTCCTCCCACGTTCCAAAAACATGCATCTTTGGTTTGTTTAAGATCTTAAATTGCGTGTGTACAGTAAATGGTTGCATGTTTGTATGTGCCTTGGGATTGACAGGCGACCAGTCCAGGGTGGACAACCGAAAGGTTCCAGTTCACCAGTAACCCTACACTGGATAAGTTTTAGAAAATAAATGGAACGACAAGAAGTGAGAGAGTGTTTCTCTTTTTTCCCCCATATAGAAAACCATAGTATCAATCAAAGGGAATGAACATCATCCGTAGGCAAGGCCACACTTTTGATAAAAATGAAAAGTGTGCTTTTACAGGAGACAAGCTTTCGAGAGCCGAAGGCACTTGGAAATCTTTCAGAGATAAATGCCGAACCTCACTAAATTCATATCTGGTGGGAATCACTGACTCACCATTTTATAAGGAGGCACGGGCGGTGCTTAATAAAATGGCGTGTGAGTGAAAGCCTCTTCAAGAGCCCGTGTGGGATATGAATCAGAAATCTATTTCTGAGCGGAGAAATAAGATAATGTAGCCTATGAACCAGTAATGTGAGGAGGGTGTTCACTCATCCTTGAGAACCAATACTTGGCGGGTACACTCCGAGATATGAGAACCTTCTTTACATCAGAAGAAGAAGAAGAATATTTACTACAAGTTACGTGCAAAGCAAACATTTACTCCGGTACATTTACTCAAGTAACTTTTGGGAGTTGTATTGTCTGGCAAATTGTATTTGCCAGAGTCGCTTTGATGCAACATACTTTTTATTTTGACTTTGTGTGTGTGTGTGTGTGTGTGTGTGTGTGTGTGTGTGTGTGTGTGTGTGTGTGTGTGTGTGTATATATATATATATATATATATATATATATATATATATATATATATATATATATCCATATATATATATATATATAT
>CAAKHF010024223.1:0-28374 GCA_901007745.1 Hippocampus kuda | reverse complement strand
GGGGGGGGGTTTAAAACATGTGACTGACTGTCCATTCACATATCCCCAGAGGTGTGGCTTTGGTCACCGGTAGCAACCGGGCAAAGTCCCAGGAGTGTGTGTGTGTGTGTGCGTCCGTGTGTGTGTGTGTGTGTTGGCGCACATTGTTCGGCACAGCTGAATGAGCAGCTCGGGTATCTGATGCCAACCGGGTCTGCCCATCGGAATTCTGCCAGCAAAAAGTGTTTTAAGATGTGCGATTTTTTTGACGGAGTGCTCTTTTCCGTCTTTCGTCCAAAGTTTATCTTGTAATTTGACTCGAAACTGTTCCCTGACTAGACACTTGCCCAAATGTAATACAATGACATTTTTCACATTGTTTTTAAATAAACACATCATCATCATCAGGCATACATCCAGCGCATACATAGTGGTGTCAAACTCATGGCCAGAGGGCGTTCTTAGCTTGCCACACAATTTATTATGGCCCACTAAGGCAATGTATTTTGACTTCATACTCCTTTTTACTTGAGCAGATAATCTGTTTCAAAATTGCAGTTATTGTTCACTTTCTACAGACCTTACAAGAATTGTTTTCAGTAGAAACATTGACCTAATTCAACATTGGTGTTTATATTCCATGTCTTCTAATTGAATTTTAAATTTGTTGTTAGGAATGTAGGGTATATATAAATGAAATGTAGGGGCAATTATGGACGCATGATAATAAAATTAAGGTATAATTTGACATCATTTTCAGGCACTTGGGGAAATGTTACAAAATGATCATAGGACATATATTTCCAAACCTCAGTAACTATAATTCTTTTTGATTTAATTGTGGGGGCGAGGGAAAGTTACATGTCCAAACTGTTTAAAATCGGCCGCTTAGCAGCTTCGGCCTCTGAACTGTTTTGGAATAATTTGTCGAAAGCCAGATGGCCCCCGGGGGCCCTTGGGTGTCCAGAGGCTAAGATCTGACCGTAGCGATGCCGAACCAGTGTTTTCCCAGCTTAGCTGACCAGGGTGGGGGGTTTCATGCAACAATAACATGTGCTGGGATCAAGCACTCTGTTCCAGCAACTCCCTGGGAAACTTTTAGAAACATTATTAGTTTGCATATTTCCATGACCAAGGATGTGTGCAGCATTCAGTGTGAAAACAGTGTACCTGGGTCTAAAATATCACAACAAAGGTGACTGTTTCACTATGTATCCCTGACCATGGACAAATGGCTCATTGGTAGTCACATGCACCTCTCCGCCAACATGCTAGCACCTCTCATCCCTGTGCGGCTTTGAATTATAGATGAGACTTAACTGCTAATTGAGTTTCTCTTGTCATGATACTACTTAGCAGCGACTGGAAAGCATCCCTTTAATCGAACTTCTTAACCTGGTGACACCACCATGCATGTACCGCAGGCCCATGCCCGCCTCATCAAGTTTCGTTCCACAAAAAATGTCAGCATTCACTGCATGTGCAGTGGCAAAATTGCTAGTTGGTTGAATGACACTTTTTTTTGTTTGTTTTTTTCCACTGCCCCTTTGTATTTCCAGGAAGGACGAGAGCAGTATGAGCTGGCGGCCACTTCTGAGCAGGGAGGCAAAAAGAAGGGGAAAGGGAAGAAGAAAGAGAAAGACATGGATGAACTCAAAAAGGAAGTGGACATGGTGAGTGTGTGATTGACCCAAGGAATGTCTGGGCGACTCAAATGACTACCTACAGTCTTGCGCTGAGCCAGTGACGTTGTAAATCAGCTGACATACCTGAAGTGTGATTAGTAGCTCGTGCATTGGAAGCCAGTAGCCGTGATGACTAATGTCTATTGTACAACACATTGACCATCCACACTTCCTATGTACATCACGGTAGTATGCTTCAGTTTGCAGTCTCACAACGAGAAGCACCTGTCACATATCGTAATGTGTCATCGATGAAGTATTTGGTACTTAAGTCCTATTTTCTCTGTGTATCTTTGTAGGATGATCACAAGCTGACTCTGGATGAGCTGAATCGCAAATATGGAACAGATTTGAGCAATGTGAGAAGCCCCACCTTTCACCTCTTAGACATGTTTGTTGCAAGTTGCACCTTTTTCACTGCAGTGTGCTTCAAGGTAATTAATATGTGCCACAACTGAATGTGCTGCAAAGGATTCAGCTGAACAGCAGCAGATGGCGCTCCTTACAACTAAGGTTAAGGGGAAGCCGTGTGAAGGAGACGGTTGAAGAATGGTGACAAGTGGACCTTTTTAAAATTGGTTTATTGCTGAAGGGTCCTTCACCTTTAAGGGCCGGCGCACAGTGAGCGATGCGGCGGGACTTCACTGAACATGCATGCACTTTTCTGGGTTATCAGCGAGTGAGACAGAGCCACCCTCTATCTGCTGCCAATCAATAGAAATAGATTATATACAGTACACATATTCTTTTACAACAGTACTTAACTATACAGTATTTATAATTTCATATATACCTGTGGATAAAATGGCGACGCTTGTGAGGAAAAATGCACGTGAGTGGTCAACGTATCATGTTCGTGACATTCAATTGAATGGGAGCGGTAACCCCCTTTCGATAAGTCTCCATTTTTTTAGTCTTTTTTCTTGCCTGTGTCTTTGTAGCAACCTACGTCTTTCCTTGACTGATATGCCATCGTTTTATGGATTAAAAACAACATGCGTACACGAGGAGCCTCAGAACACGAAACAGGGTTGCACAGTTCACATTGCAAAGGAGTCCTTCTGCTAGACTGCCCAATGTGTTGGGGGGAGTGGCCAACAGTCATATTTTGTGATAGTGTGGTCCTGGTTGGATTTGGAAGCATCGTGCATTGTGTGGGAGCCACAAAACTAAATAATACTTCAATGAGTTGCATTGACTTTGTTGACACCTGGTTGGCATGCTTCTAGCATAAAATAAATACTTATTATACATTGTTAATATAAAATGGATTTTATATTTGGGACAATTTGCTTTGGTGAAGCCTGACTAGCAGCCTGTCAAATTGTGCGGGCCCCAACTAAAGCTTTTGTTCATGCAAATGTGCTCCCGGTCATGCAGTCAAGATCAAGGAGAATTGTTAATCGGTGCCTTTAAATGTGGCATCTTCGAGCACTGCATGTGTGCAGTGGTAATGAATGAATGAATAATTCATTAGCCACAGAAGCCTACTGTGTCCTGATTTTTGACGACACTACTTTATCACCTCCCTCCATATTCTTCTCTGTGCCGATGAAGGGGATGAGCTTTTTTCTGTTGCAAGGTAAATCATCTTTGGTCCCCCCAGACATAAATATGTGGCAATGCATTTGTATATTCACAATGAGCTGGCGAACAGTTGCAGTTCTTTATGGTTGTTTATCTGACGGGATGAAGCGCAGCAGTTCTTTGGGCTTTTAAGTGACTCCTCTTCGTACCATCTTAGGGTTTGACTAATGACAAGGCGGCTGAGAACCTGGCCCGAGATGGGCCCAATGCCCTCACCCCTCCCCCCACCACCCCAGAGTGGGTCAAGTTCTGCAAACAGGTAACAACTTGCTCCAAACTCTTTACGTTCTAGTTTTGTTAAAAAAAAAAAAAATCCCATTTATATATATATTTTTTATATATAATTTCCTTTTAATCAATTGGCTTCATGCAGATGTTTGGAGGTTTCTCCATGCTCCTATGGACCGGGGCCATCCTCTGTTTCCTGGCCTATGGTATCCAGGCTGCCATGGAGCATGACCCAGCCAATGATAATGTAATGTTCCTCAACCATAGTAAAGCATTTATATTTTTGTTGGAAATGATGATTGGTGGCATGTGGAGGTCTAAATGTCACATTTGTTTTGCAGTTGTACTTGGGTGTTGTGCTCTCCGCTGTTGTCATCATCACTGGTTGCTTCTCCTACTATCAAGAGGCCAAAAGCTCAAAGATCATGGATTCCTTCAAAAACCTCGTCCCACAGGTGCCCTTTTCCATCTATTGGTTGTCATATTATGTATAGCATGGTCTCTGTTAAATTGTGCATGTCTGTCAAAAGTGACTGCATCCATCTGCCTCATAGCAAGCGCTGGTTGTCCGTGATGGTGAAAAGAAGAGCATTAACGCAGAGGATGTCGTAGTCGGGGATTTAGTTGAGGTAAAAGGCGGTGACCGGATCCCCGCTGACCTGCGAATCATTTCTGCCCATGGCTGCAAGGTAAAAAGACAGAAGAGAAGATCTTAGCACAACATAAAGGTGGAACGAACTATCTCCTGATTCACAGGCAATGTGACAATTCTCAGGTGGACAACTCCTCTCTGACGGGTGAATCTGAGCCGCAGACGCGTACTCCTGATTTCTCCAATGAGAATCCCTTAGAAACCAGGAACATTGCTTTTTTCTCCACCAACTGTGTTGAAGGTATGAAGGAAAGTTATGTCGAGCAGCTGAGGACAGGGACGCCCCGATCTGAGGAACAAACCGTGGTATTGTGAACGTTGTGACCCTGGATTTGTTCCCGACAGGAACTGCCCGAGGCATTGTGATCAGCACTGGTGACCGGACCGTCATGGGTCGCATTGCCACGCTTGCCTCAGGACTTGAAGTTGGGCGCACTCCCATCTCCATCGAGATTGAGCACTTCATCCATATTATCACTGGTGTAGCAGTCTTCCTGGGTGTGTCCTTCTTTGTCCTGTCTCTCATTCTTGGGTACTCATGGTTGGAGGCTGTCATCTTCCTCATTGGCATTATCGTTGCCAATGTGCCCGAGGGTCTCTTGGCGACCGTCACTGTGAGTCCTCAGCCTTTGCTCAAATTCAGTGGGTTCTCAGTGACTAAGAGGCGTCTCTTGTCCAGGTGTGTCTAACTCTGACTGCCAAGCGTATGGCCAAGAAGAACTGCTTGGTAAAAAATCTGGAAGCTGTTGAGACACTGGGCTCCACCTCCACCATCTGCTCAGACAAGACTGGCACCTTGACCCAAAACAGGATGACCGTTGCCCACATGTGGTTTGATAACCAGATCCACGAGGCAGACACAACTGAGAACCAGAGCGGGACATCCTTTGACAAGAGCTCTGCCACTTGGGCTGCCCTGGCCAGAATTGCTGGACTCTGTAACCGTGCTGTCTTCCTGGCAGAGCAGACCAACGTTCCTATCCTAAAGGTAGGATTGAATTGTTTTCTCTCGTATCGTGGCAACGTATGAATGATGCCTATTCATTGGGGATATAATTATCTTACGCAACAAGTATCTGTCGCTTTCTTTCTCTTATTTTGATGCCAATTCTGAGATAATCATTTAGAAATGCAGCGTCGCCGACTTTGTGTAGAAATAAATAAATAAATAAATAAGTAATGGCCTTGCCAATTGTTTTTTGGCTTCACTTATAACTGACATCTACCATCTATCATCTAAAATTGTTTTTTTTTTTTTTTTGGTTGTTTTTTATAAGCTGCTTTTATCCTCTCTGGCGTGTATGAGAGAAAAGAAATAAGCATCTTTGTGCTTTGGCAATTTCCTTTCTTTTTGGACATAGATGATGCATTCTAAGTTTACCCTTTCTGCAGCCAAACTGAAAGGCTTGCGCTTTGGGCTAACGGTTGATTTTCTCCTCCAGAGAGATGTAGCTGGTGATGCTTCAGAGTCTGCGCTTCTGAAATGTATTGAGCTGTGCTGTGGATCAGTCCAAGAAATGAGGGAGAAAAGTAGCAAAATTGCAGAGATACCTTTCAACTCTACCAACAAGTACCAGGTATTATTGGGTTTCGGTTTGGAAGCCAGAAAAGGATAACGGTAAGAATTCACAAGAACCTAACTGGTAAAACCTTTGTTTCCCAGCTTTCGATTCACAAGAATTCATCGAGCGAAAGGGAGTCCAACCATCTGCTGGTTATGAAAGGTGCCCCTGAGAGGATTTTGGACCGTTGCTCTTCCATCATGATCCAGGGCAAAGAGCAGCCTCTGGATGATGAGATGAAGGATGCCTTCCAAAATGCCTACCTCGAATTGGGAGGTTTGGGAGAGAGAGTGCTCGGTAAGGATTAGTGGAAGTTCGGTTCGCAGCATCGCTCATCATGCAGTTGAAAGACTCATGAGCATTTTTTAAAAATTGTTTATGTTTTAGGTTTTTGTCATTTCAATTTGCCCGATGACCAGTTCCCAGAAGGCTTTGCTTTCGACACTGATGAGGTGAACTTTCCCACTGAGAACCTGTGCTTCATCGGCCTAATGTCCATGATAGACCCTCCTCGAGCCGCTGTGCCCGATGCCGTCGGCAAATGCAGGAGCGCTGGGATCAAGGTATGCTTTTGCTGCCCGATTGCTGCTGGTGAATAAAGCCTTTTTGTTTCAGATTCACAAAAAATCAAACATCACTTTATCTTTGAGGTGATCATGGTGACGGGGGATCATCCAATCACAGCTAAAGCCATCGCTAAGGGCGTTGGCATTATTTCTGAAGGGAATGAGACCGTTGAGGATATTGCTGCACGTCTCAACATCCCAATCAATGAAGTCAACCCGAGGTACTTGGTGCGGAAAAAGCAGCTGTATGATAGTTTTGATCGCTTGGAGAGCCAGAAGATCATAATCTGGGCTCAATGCCCACTCACGCACAATAGCTTTAATATATTTTAGTTCCATGCAAACCCAGGTTTGGTGCATGTAGCACTTGAAGTTAAAGTGACCAAAATTTTGCTGCAGGGATGCTAAAGCCTGTGTTGTCCATGGTGGAGACCTTAAGGACCTGACCGCCGAGCAGCTTGATGACATTCTGAAGTACCACACTGAGATTGTCTTTGCCAGAACCTCTCCGCAGCAGAAACTGATCATTGTGGAAGGCTGCCAGCGACAGGTGCATAATGCACTACTTTGTGCATCATTCATTTTTTTGGGCAGTGTAAATTGTGCAAAATCTTTATTGGTCATTTTCCCTCGACGCTTTTTAATTTCCTCACCATCCAGGGAGCCATTGTTGCCGTGACTGGTGATGGCGTCAATGACTCTCCAGCACTGAAGAAGGCTGACATTGGTGTCGCTATGGGGATTGCCGGATCTGACGTCTCCAAGCAGGCGGCTGACATGATCCTGCTGGATGACAACTTTGCTTCTATTGTAACTGGAGTCGAAGAAGGTAATGTGGTGCCTCTGAGCTGTCTGGGCGGAACATGTTTTTTTAAACGCCATTTATGTGTGCTTGTCCTACTAATCAGGGCGTTTGATCTTTGACAACTTGAAGAAGTCCATCGCTTACACTCTGACCAGTAACATTCCTGAGATCACCCCCTTCCTCCTCTTCATTATTGCCAGCATCCCCCTGCCTCTGGGTACCGTCACCATCCTTTGTATCGACCTGGGAACTGACATGGTGCGTGTATGACCTCTTTTCAAGTTGCTTTTGTGTGTTGGAGTTGTGTCTGTGCACAGCTAAATAGTCATATGCTGCCTTTCAGGTTCCTGCCATCTCATTGGCTTATGAAGCAGCTGAGAGCGACATCATGAAGAGACAGCCTCGAAACCCCAAAACAGACAAACTGGTCAACGAGAGGCTCATCAGCATTGCCTATGGACAAATCGGTAAATTTTAAACCACACTTTGGGCTCTTTATGTCCCTGCTACATTTTTCTGGTGGGTTGGTATCTAGGTCTTCTAAGATAAATAGAAAAGAAACATACACCAGAAATAGGCCCATGCTGATCGAGAACCCATGTGTTTGATTGGTGTTCTTTTTTGTAATGAAGCCAGCAACAGGTTCAACCTTGTTAATGTGGCCTTCACTCAATAACAAAAGAAAGAAATGCAAACATGCAATAGCACTTAACAAATTGCTTCCCTATTGCACTTCTCTGAAAATAATGAATTAAAAGTGTTTTCATGTGAAAACAAAATATTTTTAACACCACTCAACTGCGTCTCATAATTTCTTATACTGGAGGATTTATGCATTTTTTTTTTCAAGGTAATTTCGTAATGGATCCATTGACTCAGTTATTTGTAGATTGACAGATGTTTTGTCTTAATTTGTCATAAAGACCTCCAGACTAATCAGTTAATGGAATCACGTATTGATCTGGAATTTAGTCTCAAGATCCGTTGTCATCAGAAATTTTTAAACTATTTTCTTGCTGACAACGTGATAGTGTAATGTTGGTTATCCAATCACGTTGCTGCTTGCAGGCATGATCCAGGCTCTTGCCGGCTTCTTTACCTATTTTGTGATCTTGGCTGAGAACGGCTTTCTGCCCCGGACATTGTTGGGCATCCGTGTGTCCTGGGACAACAAGTACTGCAATGATCTGGAGGACAGTTACGGGCAGCAATGGGTCAGTACAGTCACATTCACACGGAGTCTTTCAACATTGCGGGTCTTCATTTTGCTGCCTGTTTGTGTGTGTAGACTTATGAGCAGAGAAAGATCGTTGAGTTCACGTGCCATACGGCATTCTTTGCCAGCATTGTCATTGTCCAGTGGGCTGATCTGATCATCTGCAAGACCAGGAGGAACTCTGTCTTCCAGCAGGGCATGAGGTCAGTGGAAAATCATCACCTTAACAATATGTTAAATATTGGATCGTTTCCACGCCGCATCGAATTGATCATCCCAAACTGAACAGAATTATATCAAAACCATTTCGCCTTAAAAGATATTGTTTTAGGTAGTGCTGTCAGGTGATTAAAAAAAGGTTACACCTGTAATTAATTAATCAGATTAATCTATATTTTAATCTCATCTAAAAAATACTGAGAAAACCCCTATTTTCATTTTAAATTTGTTACATTATTGAGGCAGATCAGAAGATAAAAGAAAATGGCATTATAAAGTATTTTATTGTTTTTCAGCGGACTTGGACAGATGCAGTCCTAGCCATTTACTTTCTGCTGTATTTGAGACTAGTCAAAGTCTTACCTGCAACCTTTAGTTTCGACCACGAGGGCGAATAGCACTGTTTTGTTTGTTTTTGTAAATCTCCAAATGACAAAATAAAAATAAAATCCTTAGGAAGTGCTTAGGTTAACATATCAAAAACATTAAGAAAAATGTTCTGAGCAATACAAGGACTCAACACTGAACTTGCTTCAGATAATAAACAATAAATAAAACAGACCCTGAAATCACAGTGCACTTCAGAAATAACACTGTTCATCATGACAAACTAGAACTGCTGAAATAACAATCAGCCACTTCTAGTAGTCGACAGAGGACACATCAACTATGCCTCATACGTGGGGTGTTCTTGAGTTTAGTTTGCCGAAGAGCTTTGCTATGGATGGCTCGCTCGCTGTATTGCTAATGTTTTCGGTGCTAACATTAGCTGTGGCTGCACTCGCGACTGGCTGCTTTGCATTGATGAGGATGGCTAAATTTGAGCTGCTTCGGTGGTAAGCAAACTCCTTTTTACAAATTAGGCACAACACTCTACCTTTATCAATTGTGTCGTCAGGGCGTTTTTGGAATGTCAATTTTGAATTGAATTGAATACAACTTTTCCAATCATTGTGCCGAGAACTCTCATATGCTGCTCCATTTTCACCTCTCCATTACTCACCGCTGCTTACTCAGCCCACCCAATTCCAATGGGAGCCTATCAGCTTCGGCTAAACCAGTCCCAACATAATGGCAGCCAATCAATGTCCGCTTCAGGCTGTGACTGACGGTTGTTTCCCCACCCTCAACAACTCGAACACAGGATGCCAGCACATCAAAACGGCATTCAGAAAAAAAAACAACCCAATCTACAGAAACAATAAAGGAAGAGGTTAAAATTTAGATGAACACGATTTAAAAAAAATAAATAACGCGCTAAACCTGAAGTAATTAATTAATCGCAATTTACGTGATCATTTGACACCTCTAGTTTTAGGATCGCATGGCTTCTTTTATTAGTGAAATATTATTTTCATTATACAGGAACAAGATCTTGATCTTTGGGCTGTTTGAGGAGACTGCCCTGGCTGCTTTCCTCTCTTACTGCCCTGGCATGGACGTCGCCCTAAGAATGTACCCTCTCAGGTGAGTGGGATGCCAGTAGGTCACGCGACCGTCCCGCGTCACAACGCGATATCTAATTTCCTTGTATGTACGTGCATGTGTTTTTTCAGGGCCAACTGGTGGTTCTGCGCATTCCCATATTCCCTGCTCATCTTTATCTATGATGAAATACGCAAGCTGATCATCAGACGCTGCCCCGGTGGTGAGCTCAAGCACCATGCTCAAATTATCTTGTGTTGCAACAGCGTCCTGCTCTCTTGCTTTCCCTCTATTACAAACTTGTGTTCAGTGAAAGAAACTCTTCACTTCAGCTTTAAACTCGGTGAACAGTTGGATAGTAGAGGCATTGCAACCCAATTTGTTTCTGTAATATGTCATCCCCCTGTGTTTCCAGGTTGGGTGGAACAAGAGACCTACTATTGAAGACTCACCAGCCCGTCAGCTCTCATCTTCCCCTCCACTCCCATCGTTGCATGAATATTGTCTTGCTGCTCGGAATAAAATTTTAAAACCTCTGTGGGGGGGGAAAAAATAACCCATCGGAACATGTTTTTATATTAGTGAATGCTTGATACTACTATTATAGACATACTGAGATGGAACGTGCTGATGATACGTATATGATAAATGCTAATAATGACATGAACACTGAACATTGACTTTGACGATGCGTGCCTTGTTTCTGAAACAGGACCAATTTTATACATGTTTTTAACAGTTATAAATGTTCAATAAAATGCGCTTGAGTCAGGTCCTACATGTTTGCTGTTCTTGTTATTGATTCTGTCATTTTTATTTGACAAGTTCAGGCTCAGCTATTATGCAAACTGATTTATTGTCCTATTCGGAACAATAAGATAACCAAGATAGCCATTTTTTTTTTTTTTTTACCTCGCGGTTGGAGTCCCATCATGTTAGAAAAAACATTTGGATGATGTTTGTGGTACATTTAAATGTACTGACAGTCGTTATTGAATTATTCATTTGGACTGACTTAGGTTGCAACTTCCTCCCAAGTGCAGTAAAAGTAAACAGCACCGTATGTCACATGCTGAGGTGGTGGGCGGGGTTAATGACGTGATTGGTTGAACTGGAAAAACAATTTCCACATTGTGTGTGCACCTAATTCGAGTAGAGCTTGTGTACTTCCTATCCCTAGCCCTTACAAATAACTTCGCAAACAACGTCGTAGTTGCAGAAAGACCCTAACTCATCATTCAGAATGTCACATGGGAAGGAAGTAAAGACGCTCCCCACCTTGATGGAAGATTCCTCATACCATACTACAATTGCAGACAACCATATTGCTCAGTGACTATGAGAAATGTCATATTATCATTATCATTTCATTCTTTTCCCGGCAATGACCAGTTTGTGCTTTAACAGGCAGCCTCTGAGAAAGACACTGATTCCCAACATGATTTGAAGAAGTGAATTAATTAGTTGGCCATGCTAGCGCTGTCTTTGAAGTTACACAATTTAGAAAATTTGAACGCGATGCAGATGAGTGTGTAACAGACGACTTGCGTGCCTCCAAAATAAACGGTAATTGGCCCACAAGTGAATGTTGACAGCTGTCTCTCATCCCATAGCAACATCCTCATTTGGCTTGAACTCAAAGTGGCCCGGGAGCTCATTAGAAAGATGTATTTGATGTGCAGCAGGTTGTGGTGTGCCAGCATCCTGAAAATATTTTGTTTCTTAAATGCCGAAGTCTGTTCATTTTTAACAGATGTAGACCTTAATATTTAGAGTACTGTATACAATTTTGCTACTCTCAATTCTCCTCTGCCAGCAGATGTACAGCATTGGGAAAAAAACTGTGAGTCCCCCAAATAATAAAACCGTACTTCACCATGCTCGGTATTTCAACAATATGTCACATTTTGCAAGTAAATCCTCGGAATGACAGTATTTGTATTTGGAATTTGCGAGTTTTGTCAATGCATTTTTCTTTGTATGAGTATGGTTCTGAAAAGTTATGAATTTTGCCATTAAGCTCCTTGTTAGAGAACAGCAGCTTGTGCAAAGAGTACTGAACCATTTAACTTTGGAGAAGGTTACATTAAGTTACCTGTAAAGGTTTAAATGCATTCTCGGCTCCTCCTGAAATTCCACCCAAAAGCCAAATATCCCGGAATAATCCCGGAACTTTTATGACATAACCCATTAAGCATAAATCTTCATTTTACCCAAACATACTGTACCTTTTAAAAGCAAAGATAAATCAAGTCACCACTGCAAAACTATTATGTATTCCAATGTGTTATCATTTCTATTCTGCTTTGACACACAGTAGAATGCACCCATCGTGTTACACAAAGCCTGTGAGCCTGTGCAGTTGGTGTTTGTATGCCAGCCAGCATTTCGTCACTGTCAAAATATCCCAGGCTCCTCTATGACCTGTGGCTTCCATGCTTGCGTGCTGTCTCAGGCCCCAGTGTCTCTACATTGCCTACAAGGCCTCGCACTGTGTGGAGAGGCTTAGTTTGATGTGACAGATGTCATATAAGCTGGTGAGGAAACGCCTTGCAGAGGACGGATAGAATCAGAGTCCTCAAATCTTGCCAAAGGTACATTATGTCCAAAACCTGATTGACATGCATGGTCCTGCTTGTTGTGTTCATAAAAAATGCGCTGTGTAGCAGCTACAATACTTGGTGCACAAATTGTCCACTTAAAAAAGCAGATATTTTGTTCAGAGGGTGTGAATCATGATACAGCTGGGCTTGACATGTCGATTCAAATGAAAAACTGGTAAATGATCAAAATCAACCAGAATGATTTGAATATTATTAATGGTTGAGTGAGCCTTGAGACTGATGACACATAATGCACAATCTAACACCAGTAAAGGTACCCTATTAAAATTGCGCCTTTATCTGTTGGGCGTCTGGAAGATTCCGGACAGAATCAAACCCTACAAATGTAGACTCAGGAAAGTTGATCTAAAAAAAAATTTATTGACAAAAAATAGGTGCAAAGCCTTCAAAGTACAAATAATGGCGCTGGACGACAAGCCGGGAATAATGCGAAGAAAAGAAAAAGCGCTTGCACAAGGCAAGGAAAAAACACAAACGATAATAGCTTGGAATAAAAGTACACGAAAGACCAAATCGCATGTAGACCAAACCATGGATACATTAAATGCACCAAGAACTATTTACTTAAATAACGAAGAACAGAAGCAAAGGCAAGGAAAGAAAATCCAAAACAAAACAACCCCCGGCCCCAAGAAAACAGAAATCGAGGCAAGAGCCAAAAATGGAACGAGAGAAATAAGAGAACGAAATTCACATGAACATAGACTTGAGCAAGGCGAAATTATCCGACAACTTGACGTGGGTCCATGAGGTCCTGAAATAGTCCCAAGAAATTGTGATGCCAGAAAGGTGCGCAACAGGAAGACCAGGAACTCCTCTGCCACCTTCTGGACACTCACAGAACGTGACCATGACATTAGCAAGACAGCTGGGAAGGTCCGGCGTAGACAATAAATTTCCACCAAGGTTGAATGAATGGCCTCAAACAGGCCACACAATGACACAAGTCTTTGAAAAATCATCATGTGCCAGACAATATGTTCCCCTGGTGGTCGTGGGCCAGATAAAGGAGAGAGAGCGATTTTAACAGTACAAGTGATACTCGGTTTATGACGAACTTCCCCTCCTACAGTGGCAAAGGAAGCCCTGTGAATACAAAAACAGTGGCAGGTCATGAATATACCATATAACAATCAAAGTGAGAAATGGCAGGTATGTGAAAATACTAGCACAAATCATCACCATGTCCTGCATGTGTGTACTCTGCTTTTTCTATAACATCTCTTGTCCAGTCCATCGAACATTATGTCTTCAGTATTTTTGCTCACAAACGTAATAATCCCTTTTAAAGGACGCAGATGTCAGCTGAGCTCCAGGGTCTGAGATCGTTCAACATTGAGTGCATGTCAGAAAATATTTTCTCAAAACTAATCATGTGCGGGGCCACAGCTGAAACGTCTTGCTTGAGAATCAAATTAATTCTTCAAAGTGGCCGCCGTCAGCCGCAGAGCTGGCGTAGTCAGACTGGAATATTCACCCCTATCGATCGGCCACGTGATGAGCTTTCAAGCTGCCCTCTGTGTTCGGCTTTAATTCATTCATTCATTTGCTGAAAGATCAAGTGATAGGGTGTGTTCAATGGCCAGTTGTCGAAGCATCCCTCATGTGCATTAAAATCAGGGTGGTTGGAGCGCACGCTGTGCTTGACATTGCGAAAATAGAAATACACTCGCTGGGGTCTGTGCATGATATTGGCAGGTAGACTGCAAGACCTCTATTCACTAAAAGATGTCTATTCACTAAAAAGCAGTAAAGTGCCATAGAAAAAGGAAACGCATGAAAATGTGTAAGAGTCACAGAGCTGACGTCAGAACTGAGAATCTCTAGTCCAAAGTATACGCAGATGTTTTCCGTGGCATCCTACATTCAAATTGTACAACCTCTGGGGTGTTTGACTACAGAGCTTCCATGATACATCGCTCACTTTTAACATTAAATATGTCATGTTTCGGTTTGTGACCAACAGGTGGCACTGTGGGGCTTTTCCCTGCAGCTGCACACCTGTTGGTCGTTATGTAATTATTAGTGCTTTAAAAGGACTCCCAGCCCGACCACTCATTGTCGGGTCAATGTTGGTGTGTTCGCTGCTGTCATGTTTGTTCCGGTCTTGTTTCGGTTATTTGGTAGTTTTTTGCTTCAGTTTTGTTTTCAGGACTTTGTTTGTTTAGGATTTAGTTTTCTCTGTTTTAATGCATTTCACCAAATACACCCTGCTCCTCCCTCTTGCTTGCTTTTTGGGGTCCACCACCACCTCGCAACGTGACAAAATAAATACATTAAGACATTGGATTAGGGGTTGTTGCGTGTTATAAAAGAGCACAAAACCATAACCCTACCATTGGAACTGACTGTGCATGGCATCCTGCTGCTCTTTTACTCATCAGGCGCTTGAAATTTCTGACTTCACTGTTTTCTGGAAACGTCGCAGAGAATCACTTATTTAAGAGTCTGTCGTCCTGTATTTGCTTTGAGAATCTTAGTGTGTTGCTGGCTAAATGAAGCGTGTAAACACAGCAGTGACACAACAAGTAGACTTTTATGACTTTATGGCTCTCGTTGCCATTCTTGCTACAGGCAACCCCTTATAACAAGTGCTGCTCGCCACTTCTAAGAGGATTGAATGAACCAGAAAATTTGTCCAAGAGCAAAGGAACCCATGCTGTATATAATGTAGCGTGTGCGTGCCTGCTCACGAGCAAGCGACAGAGAGCTTATGCATTGCTCTGTGCACTTGACTGAAAGCTAAACAGAGTAGCATGAACATTCATCAGGGCTCAGTGCTCTCCATCTTATGCTGCAAGCAACAGCAGGCGGGCCCCCAAGGCCCTGGACCCCCTTGCAGAGGTCACTGAGTGTTGGCAGCAGCTGCTAAGTGAAGCTTTTCGCTTGTGCTAACTAAACCATGCAGTTCTGAGGAGCAAGACACTGTTTAGTTGGAGCAGGCGATCCCCTCCTGGGTGCTTTTTTTGTAGCTTATCCCATGTGACCTATGACAAGAGGTGGGATCAATTCACAGCATTGCCATGACTCATGAACCACATATTACCAATAAAAGACGATTTGATACATATTTCGATAGATGGGGTGCGATACGTTCAAGGATGTTTAAATTGAAATTGAAATGATCTCTCTTGGGTTTCATTCAGTCGGATTCCGATTCAATTTGATATGATCCGGCTCATTTTAAGAAGGTATGATGAGTTTCTTATTGTCCTTGACATGCTTATGAATGAATTTGTCAATCCTCTAAATGTGGCATTTCCTTCAAGGTTTTGCCTTTTCAATAAAATATGTACACATGTCAATATATATTCAAGTGGAAGGATTTGGTTCAGTTTGATTTGATGGACTCGCATCATTTTGAATCGGAATGGATTTTCCGTTTCAAAGCGTTTTTTTTTTTTTCCTTAAACCTCGAACACCCCGACTATGTATACATTTTAATACATGTGTTTTGGACCATGGGAGATTGGAATTCAACATGGACAGGAAGTTACAGCTTTGCATGGTGATGCTAACGCACTCAGAAAACCCTCTGTGGTCTTTTGAAATCCGCCAAAATACAAATCTTCCTCCTAACCTCTCTCTCGCAAAGATTCAAACCACAACACTCCTGTGACAGAGCAAGTGTCTACATATATCTCTCAGAGCATAATCTACTACGATATCTGGACTTGCACGACTTGCTGGACTTCAAGGGAACTTGTTGGATTAAAAGTGGTTAGAGGCCACTGGTGGTAGAAAAATGAGATTTTATGTCCATCTGAGCCTGGTCGAGCCACATTGAAATAAGATTTGCTTGCCATTTCTTGCTGTTGGCCCCCACGGCCAAAGCAGATAAGACATCAAGATCTGGAAAGTGTCTGACACTAAAGATGATTGAGGTGCAGTCACAGGGATTTTAAGACCATGAGAACAAAAGCACACTAGACATGTTAGGATGCAGTAGGCGAGAGACGTTTTGTCATTTGATTTAGTAAAGGTTACATTTCACCTGTAAAGCTCACATAGACTTTCTGCACATCGTTCCCCAACACCCTACCTCCAGCCTTCCAGATCAAACCTTTTGCCATCCATCACCCAGACCAAGTGCTGCACATCAGCATTCTCCCAGTTGCACACACCTTGCCCATACACCGCACGATGATTAAAATTCACATTTAAAGTTTGACATGTTTTCCAATTAATCTCTATGGAATTTACTGCACATCATTCCAGGTAACGCAATAAGCATGGAGGGTGTGTCGGAAGTCTCGATGGGAGAATCATTGTATCTTAAAAGTGCATAAGCCAGTTGCGTAAATTGTTTTTTTTTTTTTTTTAATGACGCATGCATGAATGGGAGAACATGCCCCCAATAGACCTGCTAAAAACAATTCTTTTCAGAAAAGCCTTCAACTATCTGTTCATTCATTCTTTTTAATTCCCTCCTTTCACTGCTTCAATGCAATTGCGCACACACATATATATATATATATATATATATATATATATATATATATATATATATATATATATGTGTGTGTGTGTGTGTGTGTGTGTGTATGTGTATGTGGCTCTCACTGAACTACATTTCCAAATATTTTGCTTTTATGGCTCTCTTAGTCAAAAAGGTTCCCGACCCCTGGTCGATAATGTCGTCCCTCTCTTTCCTGCTCCTTTACCTCAAATAAGCAGTAAATGGATGCACTGAGGGTCTAATTTGTTTCTGACTGTGTGTGTTTATGACGAGAAATGAATTCATAGGTCTGTAGCATGAGGTGAAGCTGTTCTCTCCTGTGTAATGCAAGATTTGTTTTTTCATAGAGACTCGGTTGCATCTCGGCAGAGGCACATCGAAGGAGAGCCTCTTTTTTTTCTGTAATTAAGACATGAGACTGCATACTCTCGAGAGAACATGAGAGTAACAAGGAGATGATTCAAGGCTTAAGGAGGCCCGCACATCTCAACATCATCCCACTGCACTCTCGAGACTGTTTTGTTGTGCCAGTGCTTCATTACCACTTGAGAGCAGAGATTGTCGAAGACATACTTGAATTATTATGAATTATTATGACAAATGAAATGTTGATCAATGGGTGATATTGGTGGGTGGCAGATGAAATACTTGGTGGATGATGCGATAAGGACAGGCACAGGGACAGGGATGAGGGTGTGGGGGGGGCTCAGGCACAATAATGACTCACCTCCACTTATTTTTCTCCGCTTGTAAAACAGAAAAAGAGTGCGGGAGAGGTCGGATTGATCCTGCAGTGTAATGTGTTTCAGGATTTAGCAACATGTCAGTGTGTTGCTCACATGTACAGTATGTGTGTTGCAGCAGCTATTTGTGGCATCACCTAGCGAAAGTGTTTACAAAGAACTGAGAGGCATGATGGGAGTCCCAGCAGACCGAGCACTGATACCTCGCAGTACAGATCTCCCATTTGTGCTCCTCATCACCCGGGGCCCAATTTGTGTCACTCACTCACTTTTTTTATTTTATTTTTGCTCTTTTGTCCTGTCGTGCAAGTCATGGTTGGAAAATGAACTAAGTTGACATAAAATGGACTCAACAGCTTAGTCGTTATATCACATACCGACAGAATGTCATTTATTTAATTGATAGGGTGTTTATCCAACAGTACCCTTCCTTTAGTTCGCTCGCGCCCTATATTGTGTTTAACTATATTTGTGCATGGTACATGTTGATTGAACCTGACTACGTATCATCACATTTAAATCTGTATTTGTCGTCTTTTGATGTCAGAAATGTGACCAACAACGTGAGTTGTCATTTCTATGCAGTCCAGTGAAATAAACTGTCTACTAACCCTCCTTTTGCCGTCTCGGAAACAGAAAACATTTAATCACATTGGTGTGCTACTTAACACTTGGTACAAATCCACTCTATCACTGTGTAAGGATTGCCATCAAAGTCACCGCAATGAGGAAAACAAAGCTCCACATTGTCTTTATTTATCCTCTTGGAGCCACTTTCATGAATAATAGATATGGAAAGATGGGGAGGAAAACAGCATATGCGAAAGAGAATGAGGTGGTTCAGAGTGTCTGCAAGAGTGATCGGTGCATTTTGGGTGACAGGGACACCATAGATTGTTGGGACTCCATTATGAGGATGTGGAGGTAGCAGTTGCAGGGTTTCAAAAACAAGCTGGGCTGCGTAGGAGGAACATGAGTCTGCGTGACATCGATGAAGACAAAGACATTTGGGCGCTCCAATTTGTCTGAGAGCAGCTGCTCCACAAAACAGATCATAAAAATACACTGGCACCTTATGGGGGCGGCGTGGCTCAGGTCGAGTGGTCGTCTCGCAACCGTGATGCTGTGAGTTCGATTCCCAGCCTTCCCTGTGACCATGTCGAAGTGTCCTTGAGCCCCCAACTCGCTCCTGATGCTGTGTCATCAGTCAGTGAATGAAGAGTCTGTATGAAGCACTTTGAGTGCCGTGTCGGTGAAAAATCGCGATACAAGTAAAAAGGCCATTTACCTTCATTTGTAGTTGTAACTTGATGTATTTCAGTTCAATGATAAAGGAGGAAAAAACTTGAGTTCAGGAAAAATGAGTCCTCCCCGAGCCATTTTGATAACAGAACGAAATGCATCGTAGGATATATTCCGAGCCAAGCCTTCACAACTAACCAACCGTTGCATCCGTGACTTAAGCTAGCAGACAAAATCGACATCTGGTTCTTTGGTGAATCCCTTGTTTATGTGTACAGAAAGTCCTTCGTTTATCGCGTCAATTTCGGATGATTATTTCTTTTCAACACGTTATTCTTGAGAAATTGCAATACTGCTTTAAATATGATTATGTCACGTGGTGTTTATTTGTCTCACATTCTTATCTGAACATTCCTTGATCAGTTTGATCCTCCTTTTGGAATGACACCAAAGAAGCAAAATAAGATAAAGAAAAAGCAAAATGGCATGCACAGTTCATCCTTGATCGCTGAACTATGTTCCAATCAGTCAAATCACATTTATTTAGTCACATGGCCACAATTGACAAATATTGAGACGTTCAGGTTTATCACAAAATGTGGCGACATATTTCTTTCCTTTTTCTTGTCCACCTTCTGGCCTGTATTGCACAGTCCATTGTTTGCATTGCGACATGCAATACTACAAACTGTTACAAAATATGTACAGGGTTATTTTTTAACATTATATAATAAAATAAATAATGAATGGAGATATTTCTTCACAGTATCTAGAACGGTGGTGTCAAACATACGGAACCGGCCCCAAGGAGGTTCAATCCGGCCCGCGAAAAGTGAAAAAAATGCATTAAAGACACAGAATGAATATTTTAAAGAAAATGCAATTCGTGGATTACCCGCTAGGGGGCACACAGTTTTGATCACAGTAGAAGACAACATTGTTTTGATCGGGGGAAGAAAACAGCAGTCTCAGTCTGTCACCGAGATAGACCCAACGCAGCAAATAATATGAAAGCGCCAATCAATGCTTCTTGAGACCAAAACAAAGGAAAGAGATGATATTTTGGTGATTCAGCACAGTATGGTATAATGTTAATGGTTCGGCCCTCTTGACATCGACCGAGTCCGTATGTGGCCCACAATGTGAAATGAGTTTGACACCCCTGATCTAGAAGATGATATCATTTTGAGCTTGTTTTCCACAACCAATCTTATGTCACAGAAATGTTTTCCACAACTTGCTGCAGAGCAGGAGTGCCCAATATGTCCATCGCGATTGACCGGCAGGTCTCAAATCAACTTTTCGACAAGATTTATGTGTCTGTGTGCGTGTTATTCATATTCTATATTTTTGTGTTAGTTTACACTGCATCCTAAGCATCCTGTCAGTTTCACTTACACAAAAAATAAGTCTTTAAAAAAACCAAAAAACAAAAAAGGAGTCACCTTTAACCCACGGTGGCGCATGACCCGCATCACCGGAAGTTGATAGCGGTCATCCGTCTGCAATTGCAGCTTGCGATCAGAGCGATTGATTTCCCTTTGACCAACTGTTGTATGTACTTTATTTTTCCATTTCGTTCATATTATTGCTGTTGCTCATCATGGTGTGCGTAGGCACCTGTGTGTTTCGGCGTGCATTCACGGGTCGATCGTGGAAGGTTGGTGACTTGAAAAGTAGTCTTCGGCCAAAAAATGTTGGGCACCCCTGCTGTAGAGTGTTGCAGCATGGCTGCACATGATTGAAATGTGCTAAGATGACGTACTTTTACCGTATTTTTCCTCAAAAAGAGCCAAATGACATAATTTAGTTTAATTTATTTTAATCTGCAACCGATGTACTTTTCAAACTAAGTAAATGCAAAGGATTTTCATTCAGTGATATTTTCCCTGAAGATGTTGGCGAAATTTGGAATCGTAGAACTCCAAGGGTGTTTGATTTAGTAAATATGTACAAATGCCCTTACAGCAGTTCAGAAAAACAAGGCGGAAAAGGCTGCAGAAACACACAATCAAACCCGCACTTGCTCTTTTTCACTGCTTTGGAGGAGCCTGCAATAGTTTTTTTTAGTCCGATGTCAATTAATTTTTGGCGACACTGAGGTGAGAACGGACAGAAACAAACTGAGAGCAGCTGCTTCTAGACATATGCTCGATTTGCATGCCTTTCATCTTCCTAGGTGACAAAGGTAATCTGTTCATCCTCATCCTCATTTTGTTTTAGAATGCTCCTCCTGCACAAGTATAAGTCTCCCTTAATAATTTTGCGGCCCATTCTTCGGATCACTCTGTGATTGCGCACTGGCAGGTTTCAATCTCTAACCTCATTATGAGTGCAGCTCCAGAACCAAAGTCATAGCAGTTCATCAAACAACCAAAGAATCTTGTTTAACGTTTGTGTCCTTGATGCACCTACAAATTCACCTTATTTATTCTTATACCAATTTTTTTTTTATCTTATTTTATTTTGGGAGTGGTCGAGTGGGGAGCCCCCACCTTCTAGGCTCACATGGGGCCAAAATGTCATTTGAAACCGCTCCAAATGTTTTTGCTCCACATGTTAAATTCCAAGCGTATTAAGGTTTCTTCAAAACACGTGTGGAGCGTGACACAAGGTTTGATGGTTCACCTTGAAACACAAAACTTCAAACTTGCTTCTGTGTTGTCAAATCAAATATAAAAATTCAATGTCCTAAAGACTTTTTCATGCCGTGCATGACATACATTCATGCATTCTGATTCTACTGCAGCGGATGCACAATGAGATTATCCAGAATGATACATTTTGTTTGTTTGTTTTTTCACCAGAGTACATTTTTGTTTATCTATTATAATAATAATAATAATAATGTTTATTATTATTATTCCAAGCACATTCTGATATAAATTTGGTAACAATCCACATACTGATATTACCATCACCTGAGCATATGAAGGCTGTATGTCATATTCTACCTCCTCCGTTGTGCACATCTGCCGCAGAGGGTGGTGTCCCACCTCCAGCGGCGACATCCTGCATGTGGGTTGCATTAGAGATGCATGAGAAGCTAATGGGGAGTGAATGCTGCAGCTGAGTCTCTCACACACACTTTTTTTTTCCAAGGTGCTTGCACGTATGCTATTTCAAAAAAATAATTGCTAGTTTCTATGCATTTGTTTGTAGCTCAGAGTATGTGAGTTTACTAACTAGTGCATGTTTGTGTGTGTGTTTGAAATCCTGGAGCTTTCTCAGAACGAACCCTTACATAAAAGAGTGCAGCTTCTCTTCTACCACAGAACATATGTGCAGTGAGGTTCAGTGACAAATCTCGTAAAATAGAGTTGGGAAATTGCAAGAAAATACTACAATCTCTCTCTCTCTCGGGTCTGTGTGGGAAAAAGAAATCAAAGTATAGTAATTATTCATGGGCGGCAGAGTTCTGATCCTGCTGTGAGTTCAGCTCGAAGCAATGCAAAAACGTTCACCTGTCCATGCCAACAACAAACACAGGTCTTAACTTTAGCAACATTTGATTCCTTTACTGTAATGTTTTTGAAGCCTGTGAAAAAGTTGTTCCAAGGTCAAATAAGGTGGCCCCAGGGGTGGTGTAGCAATCTGGAATTTTCGGGAAAATATGTTAATTTCCCCAAACGGATGGTATATTTCCATGCCGGTCCTGGACCCCCCCCCCCCCCCGCGCGCCCCCAAGTCGACGATCATTTTTCAGCACGTGACTGCTGCATCCCGTCGCTGATAACGTTTCAGCAAATGATGGCCCATTTATGACAACTTTTTCACACACGACAGCCGCAACCACATCTCGACGGTTATTTTGCAGCAAGTGATGGCCGCCGTTGATATCTATTCCCGGGCCGAATTTTTTTCCCGGTACGTCATGCATGCCCTCCTATGTTTCTTCCTGTCACTTGTGCATTCCGATTACGCATGTCACATGGTTGCAAGCAGTTCTCTCTCTATACCTCACGTGCCAGCAAACAATAGACCCCTTTTTCAGATTCCTGTTGTCTAATCGTGTTATGTAACGCTGACTTCAATGCAACTTTTCTTGTCGCATTCCTCATCCTCTCACCGCGTGTGCATGAAGAACACGACGGGTGCATAAAACCTCTTGAAGGATAAATAAATTGCACGTTTCTAATGATCCATGAATTTGGGTTTGCTTTTGCACACCCTGCTGAGAAGGAATTTAAAAGATTATCACAGAACAAAGTGTAATCAATCTGAAAGCTGGCACAGCGAGAATGATCTCTGTGATCTCGAGACACTTGTCTCAAGTCCTGATCACCAAAGGCATCTGGAGTGACCCAAAACTCATACTGTACATCATATGCTGATTGACTGAAAACGCAATTGCCCTCGAGAGATTGAATTGGATTTTTTTGGATTGGATACAACTTTATTGTCAAATGTGCTGTGTGTGTAACATACATGTGTAACATACAGCACAGATGAAATTTCTTCCCTCTCAAGACAACATAATTATTAGGAATTATATAAAAATAAACATGATTAACCTGACCAGCTTTCTCGTGATGTATTTGTAGCTACTACAAGCTACTCTCCGTTAGCTACGCTCCTGAGTAGCTACACATTAATTAATGATCTTGTTGGGATGATAAGTGAGCCCCATATTTTCTCTGATCCAAAGGGACACCAGTCACGTACAATATACAGGAAGCAGGAATGGGAATCGTGTGTGTATGCAGTGCTTGTATGGTTTTAATGAATCCTACCATTATATAAGGTTGCTGCATTTGTGCCTTTTGGAATCGAGGTAACTACATTTTATTGTTGAAATAATTGCACGGCATATAATTGACACCTTGTGAAATACATTGGAAAAAAACATTCTAAACCCCCAAAATTCTTCCCAAAAACATTTGAACATTCATTATACATTTTCCATTGAAAATGGGGGCTCAACTCCCAAAGAACGCACCCCCAAACAATGATAAAAAATATTTTAAAATATTTAAAAAAATCAGTGACTCATGTGAATCTGAGGTAACTGAACTGTAAGTATGTGGCGGAAACACTGTTTTCTAACTAACAAATAGTCTGCCAAACACAAATTTCTTTACATTCTATTTTCCAGCCATCCATCAATTTTCCATTTACGGTCACAGGTGTGCTGGAGCCCACCCAGCTTATTTCAACCAAAAGGCGTGGCCCGGCCTATAGTTGCCATACAATTGCAGGGTATATATCGACAAACAGGAAAAAAACAAACAAAAAAGATTTGATTCCATATCCTGTATTTCTGTTTCATGAAACTGTGTGAATGATGGAGTAATATAGGTAAAACACAACCTCATCCCCGACACATACAAATGCTCAAAGTGCAACTGAAATAACAATTGCATACTGTATCTGCTAACTACAAAACAGACCCCCCCCCCCCAAAAAAAAAGAAAATGTGTGCAATTGTGCTTTCAGGGATACGTATCCCTATTTTAACTTCACTCTCCGTGTCATCTCAAGCCATTTTTGGCGGTATTGTGCAGAGATTACATAAGAAGCAGAGCCCCACTGGAATCATCTCAAATTATAAACTGTGACTTCCCAAAATCAACGTTATATGTTCTCTTCCTTTCCTTTTCAGTTTTCTATAAGAAACGAATTAAGTGACCGAAGTTGACTTGTTATGCTGTTAGTGTTTCATGCAATATTTTTTATGTGCTCCTGGAGAAACCAAAAGCCATCCATCAGCCAGCAGCTGTATGCTTTTAGAACACGCAGCCTCACTGCAAATCCAAGCAGACACTGCTGAGCATAGCTGCCGGAATTGCGTGACAAAACACGGAATATAACTTGTGCACGGGCCTGGGCTCACAGCTGATAGTGACTTAGAGTCAGCATGAGCTCTTTGCTGGCACTGACATTGATCACAAGGGATCACTGAGGGCCCCTGGTGGCTAATATTTTCAATCCTCTTTCAAATTGCAACGCCAGGATATACAGAAGATTAAAAAAAAAAAAGTGAAATTGAAACATAATGTCCTCAAATAACCTCAACAAACTATATCATACTCATTTCAACGTAGTTTATTACTTGAGATCACGATGCATTGTGTAACAAAAAACGAATAATACGAAACTAGAGTGTCCACTTGTCTGTACTCTGTCCGGACGAGTTTTATAATTTCATGAAAATGTCCGGCTTTAACTGTTTTTCATGGGATCAGCAGGCATATGTTTAATTTGACTGATGTTTTGTGCGACCAGTGAGAGGGAGAGTGCTTTTTAAAAAGAAAATAATATTCTCAAGAGCAAGGGTGGCCAACCCGCGGCTCGTGAGCCTCATGCGGCTCTTTGGTCGGCTCAATGCGGATCCCGGGCTTTCAAATGACAAGTGTTGAAAACGCCTCGGCAGTGGCGCTGCCATTCAAACAACGGCATTAAATACACAGAACTTACTACATCAGCCTATCATCAATCCCGTTACGTGATTGACATACAGGGCAACCAATCAGATAACAAATGCGCAAACAACGGTGCTCAGCGCTAAACGCTAAGCTAGTCAGCGAATTACCTCCGATTTTAAGGCAGGGGTGTCCAATTCGTCAATCGCGATCGACTCGGAGCCAGCGGACTGGTCCCAAGTCGAGCGCAAACGTTGGGAGGAGACAATAGGGGCGAAAAAAAACTTTGTGTGCCTGTGTGTTTCGATTCCATTCATGTTGGGTTACTTACCGCCTGTGGCTCATCTCGGCATGCGTGCGTGGTTGTGTATGCACACGTGTGCATGGTTGGGCCCCCGCATGTGTGCGTGCGTGTGTATACGCTTGCACGTGCGCGATCGGGTCGGTCGCGGGAGGTTCATCGCTTCAAAAGTCGATGTTCGGTCAAACATGTAGCAAGTTGACCCAAGTAGTAAGTAACCACTGCAGCTCGTGTGTGTGTGTGTGTGTGTGTGTGTGTGTGTGATGTGGCGCTTTGCATAACACAGTAAAAAAAAAAAAGGCTCTTAGTCTCTGTCTGGTTGACCACCCCTGCTCAAGAGGAAAAGTGCACCGCTACCGGTAAGTGTGACGTTGAGACTGGTGGAGGAAGAACCCGGAAGAACCGCTCTGGTTCAAGTCACTAGACCGAGAGGTGGGTTACGATTACGAATCGGAGTTGAGGACAGTGACGACTGCGCGTAAAAAGTTCGTGCAACATACGTATATATTTCTATGTCTAATAAAGGTGCCAGTTGGAGATCTAAAAAAACAAAACAAAACAAAAAAAAGCACGAAACAAAAAGCTGTATGAGGAGAGGATCTGCAAAGTTGACTGAGTTCCTTAATTGCTCCTTCTGGGAACACAAGATGGAGAAACCTCCAATTATGAGCAAGATAACTAAAGATTGAAGTGACTTTCTTTCTTTGTTAAATTAATATCCTTGTGAGTCTGTTTTATTTTTTTCCCATTATTCCACTGAAACAATACAATATTTTGCTACTACGATGTGTTTTTGTTTTATTTTCCACCAATACAGAAGAGGGATAATTAAATATTGAACTAAAAATTGAACATATTGAAAAAAAAAATATTGTCATTATGATAATGGCACATGAAGTGCAGAATGCAAAATGTGTGCGATGCATTCATATGGAGTAACTTTGACCAATCAGATGCAACCACAATGCCACAGTTTCTAGGTGCATTATTTTCACTAAAGAACTCAACTACATCAGAATGCAATAATATTTTTCCACAAAAAAAGAAATGAAATTTCCTCCATTAGATTAGATTATTTGAGGTGCATGTTAAATATCGCAATAATATCAATATTGCAATTTGCAATACCCATATCACATTTTACATGTTTTTCCCAAAATCGTGCAGCCCTACTTTTAAATATACAATGGTTTTAAAGTATACCATCCTTGAGTGTCATTTCTGTACCTCGAGATTGGGAAGAGTGTTCTTTTTTTGGAAATCAGCATATGGTTACCCTAGCTAAATTCAATAGAAGCTTGTGTAACGCAGTCAGAAAACAATCTGGTCTCTGACTACATCTGGTGGCCACCAGATGTCGTCTGCAGTTGTTTGTTGTCGGTTCAAAATTTGGAATTTGTAAAATGAGGGGTAATCAATGCTCTTTGTTTTTCACTTTCTTGATTCTTCCAATATTCTAAAATATCTTTCTATATCAGTTGTCATCTACATGAAAAATATAAACAAGAATACACAATTAATATGATATTGTGGCGGACACGTCAACTGGTTCGATCACACCAAGTTTTTGCATTCTTTGGAGTTCACTTTTCACCTTTTGTTGCATTGGCACTGGAACACGTCGTGGGGAGTTGATGACTGGAACTGCATCAGATGCGAGCTTCATCGAGTAGGTCACTGGTAATTCCCCAAGCTCATCTTTGAATAGATCTTTGTACTCTTTAAATACTTTCTCCTCAAAGCTTTCATTTGGAATTGCATCAATGTGAAAAACTTCTTTGCTGAAACTAACTAGTCTCATATTCACACTGTCCTTGAGTCTGACGATGGACTGCACATTTTGTCTCACAACTTGGAAAATTAGGTCACAGCTCTTTTCTCTTAATTTGCATTTGAGAGTGATTGTGCCTGCTGACTTGATCTTTGTTCCTCCAAAAGCGATTAGATTGATCTGCTTGTCTCGTGGCTGTATTTTCTCATGCTGAAACATGTCCTTGCAGGTTTTCAGAGAAATCACGTTGCACTTCGCACCCGTGTCCACTTTGAGCTTGAGCATCTTCTCTCCAACTGCAACAGAACAACAGCCTTCTTTTTTGTGACTATTTTCGCCCTCCAGTGTTAGGTGCTCGATAGTTAATGTTTCGTCACTGTCTGAATCATCAGTTGATATTTGATTTACTTGTCTGCCTCTTGCTTGTGCTTTTGCGAACCTGCACTGGCTCTTGAAGTGATTTGGCTTCTTGCATGTGTGACATTGTTGTCCAAAAGCTGGGCACTGGTCACGTTTGGCTGCGTGTGAACCACCGCAATTTCTGCAATTTGAGATTTCCGTCGCCATTTTGTCTTGTTTCTTTTTGAAGTTCTGAGTCTTTTTAAATGTGTGGCTGCGCTTTATTTGTACAGTGTCCACACTTGTTGATGCCACGTGTTTTGGAGTAGCTAGCACTTTGCTATGTTGGTCAGTGAGCTCGTTGATTTGACAAATGCGCACTGCTTTGGCAAGTGTCAGCTCAGTTTCTTTGAGAAGTGAACGTCTGATGCTATCACTGTTAATTCCACACACTAATCGGTCTCGGATTAGCTCATCTTGTAATGCTCCAAAATTGCACGTTTTTGCCATGTTGCGTAATGTACTCACATAAGCTTCAATCGTTTCCCCTGGCTTTTGTTGTCTCACGTTGAAACTGTGCCTCTCCATTATGATATTTGTTTCTGGGTT
>CAAKHF010024222.1:15396-25398 GCA_901007745.1 Hippocampus kuda | reverse complement strand
TATATTTCCTGTATATACTGTATACATCGTTTCTGATATTTTCTCGCCCTGTCAGATTTGTTGAACACGAGCACAAGATGGCGCTGTTCAGTCAAACAACTGCCGAACGCGGTGATTTTTTTCCCCCCATCACGACCCCCCCCAACCACCACAACCCCCTTTTCACCCTCTAATCTGTGCTCTTGTTTCCACTCGTTTCATAAGTAATTGGGATTTTCCCCTCACCCCTCAAAAAATAAATATTCCTCTGACACTATCAATAAAATAAGGGAATTGTGGTATAAGTCAAGCAGCCTGTCAGTTTATTTTTTTTCCGAGTAATAATTGAGCGGTCAACACTGAGGCATAATCCACTTTATACATATTGGTAGAGAAATTACGAGAGCAACAAGGCGTTTTTATTCAAAACGCAATCTATATTCAAAACTCAGCTAGATTGCGTTTTGTTTTATTGCCGGGGGCTGATGTAGCCACTAGGTTAGCCTGTATGAGGCCAAATCAGACATCAGGCGCTAAATGTCATGCATAGCCGACTTTTATTGGCTGATAAGGCCTCTTGTACCCTTCTCCTTTTCCTGGAAGCTATTGTTAAAGGTGGCTGTTAATGCGGCTGACCAGATGGGCTCCTTCTCCCCTGCAGGTCTGAGTAAGGGTGTTTACCATCCACTGGGCTGTGGATAACAGGTGAGACCACTGCAGAACTCTTAGCTAATCAGAGCAAACCAGATGTCAGTGATCTGCATGTTAACCTTTATTTGGCATTTAGGGGCCGTGTGGGCGTAGATTTGATAATAATCATCATGAATCTTCTGTTCGAATAAACTGAATTAGGTTGCCATGTGCCTTGTTGCGAAACATTTTCCAAACATGTCCACTAATTTTGTGTGTGGAAAAATGTTTGCGGAATTACTAAAGCAAACATTGAACATTCCTTTCATTTCCCGGTGCAGGCCATGGGCAATTACTATAATTTGGTATCGTGGCAACAGTCAAGGTAAAGCCCTGGGAAATGCAGAGAGTGGTCTTTTAAAGCTTTGAATCAATCTACCTTCATGGACGGCCTGAGTCAAGCATGCATGTATGGATTAGGTTGTCTGGAGCACCTGTCCCTGTTCTGTCAACAGCATATCAGGTTCCTTGCCACACATTCACCTGGCTGACACAACTTCCTGTCACTGACAATGTGCTGGCCTGCATGAATACACAACATGAACGCTGCTTTCAAAATGAATTTACTGGAGCGTTACCTTAAAGGTATTTGGGTTAAAGACCATGTGTAGTGAATTCAGAGGGCGTTTATAACTTTGGAAGATAATTTCTGAAAAAACCTCTTGGCGATATGCAAACTGAGAGCTGACTGAGAGCTGTATACTCAGTTGTGGAGATATAGCATGTCACTATTTTTCACCATTTTAGGTTTTTGGACCGTGTATTTGAACGATACACTGAAGTGTCCAGCACGACTTGCGATTCAAATGTTCAAGATCGTTATCGGCTTTTCGCAAACCTTGCTGATGGTACTCAACTCCCTTTCTAGCTCTCTCATCAGTTGTCTTATGACCTGCCAACGTGCCTCCAAAAGCTGTGTTCTGTCCTCAGTGTTTTCCACTGGCAGATAAGCAGACGTGGAAGTAGTAGACCATCCATTTGGGCTTGGTGGCACAACATATCTTGGAGGCGGAGGTTATACTGCGGTCATTATGGATGAGTGAAGATGTGTTATTGTGTAACTCAGTTTGAAGTCCTCCACATGTCTGGGAATATGGCACATTCTGCTGGGAAGGGGAGTTAGGGGTATCTGCCTATTGTAAAAGTCTCTTTCTGTGGCCATAGCGCAGCTCGTATAGAACCACTTGTAAAATATTGTTGCACTGTACAGTATGTGTGCTGTGTCGACACTATTCTGGCCTAAGTCTCCGGTCAGAAAAACTGCAGTGAATCCAGAGGTTCTTTCATAAACTCCGCAAGTAGTGGTAGTGATGTGATGGTGTGGTGATGATGATGATGATGATGATGATGATGATGATGATGATGTGTAGCGATAATGGTGTGGTTTGTTGTGTGTGGTGGGATTCTTTATCAAACATATTCACATTGCATTGTTATACTATGTTAATTCTGCACAACACAAGATGACATAGAAAGTCTGAGGATTGGCGTCTCACTACTGCCGCTCCCTTTACGAATTGAGCATGTCTTCTGGGGGCCGTCGTAATTTGCATATTACAAATATATAATGTCTCGTGTTGCCACCACCTCACGGATGAAAAACTATGAAACTGAATGCCAGAAGGGAATGTTTGTATTCGCCTAAAATGAATTCCCAACTTTCAGGTAAATTGTTCACATCTTAATGATGATGAGGTATTTTCTTTTAACCACAAATCTTGGCTTTTGACACTAACCATTCATAACATAACTCATTTAACAATTGAGGGGGATTCGTTCACTGTTGGGCAGTTTTCACATGAAAATGATGAAAGAACATACGTTGTAATCAATTGTTGTTTTGTATGAGCTATGATCCCTCCATCCATTATCTGAGCCGCTTATCCTCACGAGAGTTGCGGGCATGCTGGAGCCTATCCCAGCTGACTCCGGGCAGTAGGCGGGGTACATCCTGAACTGGTTGCCAGCCAATCGCAGGGCACACATAGACAAACAACCATTCAACACTCATAATCACACCTAGAGACAATTTTCGAGGGCTCAATTAATCTACCGTGCATATTTTTTGGAATGTGGGAGGAAATTGGAGTACCCGGAGAAAACTCAGACGAGCACAAGTAGAATATGCAAACTCTGCACACAAAGCCCGGGACCCGGAATCGAACCCTAGACCTCGGCACTGTGAGGCAGACATGCTAACCATGCGTGCCACCCCGTATCCCTCATGCACAAAGGAAAGTCTATCAAGGTGTGCCAAGATGAGAAGTGAGCTAAGTCCTCTTGTCCACTCTAAAAAAGTAGAAAAAGGATAAATACTGTACTCCAAATGGCTGCAGTTGCAATTGCCAAAAGAGGGGTCGAACTCAATATTTTCTTCCATTTTTATAATAATTTTCGGTCACGTGAACCAACAATTTATTATATTAGGGGTGTCTCTACTGAATAATTTTAGAATCGATTATTCTATCGATCATTCCATTGATTATTGAAATCGTCTGATCAATTTTAATTTCCATTTTAGTGTGACGTCACCCCACCCGAAAGTCTAACATACTCTCCCAGCCGTCTCTGTCAAGCATTCATGTTTTTCTGGAAGGATTATTCCTGCATCTTCCGCAGGTCCGTTGTGACAGCGATTTTGATGTCGGCTACGTCTTCAAAACGAATCCCCTTGATGAACGCTTTGAGCTAGAGAAAGTGGAGAAGAAAAATCAGGAATGATGGTATGTATGCTCAGGGCCTTGTGAGCAGCTGGCTTGTCATGGTGAAACAGCCACGAGTGGTCTGACCAAAATTCTCGCTTCTTCTCGCACACTGAACAAATTGAACGCCACAGCATCTAGGTTTGAAATCGAAATCTCCTGACAGACTTTGTTTGCAGAGTGGCCTGGGAAAGCGAGACTGACTGCTTGTTTCCCTCCAGCACTGGGATGCAAATCTCTCAGCTCTGCTCCGATGTAATGATGACGTTCGAAAGTGATTTTGTTTCCTCCAGATAAGCCATTTCCTTCTGGTATCTAATCAGATCGTTTGTAGGATGTGGTTTTTTTGGAGGGATCTTCTCAAGGAGAACTGGGACATTGGAGCAACTGATGGTAATTTAATAAAAACATAACATTCGTCATAGGGATGATGCCTCCTCTGTGATTTTTACATTTGGGTGATGGAACCTTCAGAGTCAAGGTTGAAAATTAAACATTGGGAGGCCTAATTATTTCATGGAATTCAACCGGCGCCACCATGCACTTATGTATACACTGACGTTTGACCATTAACTGGAGTTCAAACAAACACGCTGGGCCTGCATGTCAGTGCAGCGTTTCCCGGTATGAAAATTGTGTTTGAAGATTGAACTATATAATTTCATAAACGTAACATGTGTACGTGTCTCCTTGCAAAGTACGATTTTTTATTTTATTTTGTATTTTCTTGATGAATTTAACTCTATGTTTAAAGGAAGACATAAGTCATTTTACTGTATTAAGAATCTAAGCAACGTGCTATTAAGGGTCAATTGAGTAAAATCTGTGAAAAATCAACATATTTATAGAGCACACTAAAAAAAACAACCAGAGCTGTAACAAAGTGCTGTACATAAATTCGAGCATAAAACACAATACATTTAATGACAAGAATGATATATATGAGTACATGAATACATGAAAGCATGATTATTTACATATATAGATGATATGTTACCTGGCCCTGTGTGAAAAAAGACTTGCCCCCTAAATCCAATAACTGCTTCGGCCGCCCTCAGCAACAACAACTGAAATCAAGCAATGAGAGTCTTTCACATTTCTGTGAAGAGGTTTTTAGCGCACTCTTTCTTACAGATTTGATTTAAGTCAGCAACAACCCAGCATCTTAATCAGATTCAAGTCCAGCCGTTGACTGGAGGGAGTGCGTGGGACGTGATGAGTGGCAATTTTGGCCGGGAAATGACTGGCTATTCAGGAATATCCCAAAATTCCTGATGGCCAACATGCCCCGGGTTGTCCTGCAGCAGAACTCATGTGCACCTCAGCTTGATGTCACAAATGGATAACCCAACATTCCCCGTCAGGATTTTCTGGAGAAGAGAAGGAATCATGGTTCTATCAATCACAGCAAGTCATCCTGGTCCTGAATTCGTAAGCAGCCCCAGATCATCACACTATCACCACCATGTTTGACTGTTGGTACCATGTACTTTTTATAAAATGCTGTGTTACATTTATGACAAGAATTGCCTGGGAACGCAGCCATGAATGTCATTTTTGCCCAGGTTCTTCCATAATTTTGAGCCATAAACACTGACCTCAAAGTACTGCACACACATCTGATCATCAGTCAGCTGACCGCTTACACACTTAGACTTACACTTAGACTTAGACTTTGGCGCCTTCACAGCAATATGTGAGAATTCCTTCTGGCTTGTGAAAAAATTGTTTATAGACCACAGGCATGCGATCCTCCATATTATAAAAGGCCCAGTTGGATCAGCTGGTATTTGTGAGAGATGATGTGACCTAAGCAAGTGGATGGACACCTCTGTCACCGTCACATAAAGAAAAGTGACCAGTATGCTACCTCAGCTCTTCTTAAGCTAGCCCATGTGTTTAATTTCCCCATGGAATACTTGTTTTATCACGCTTGTGTGTGTGTGTGTGTGTGTCGGGGTGTGTGTGTGTGTGTGTGTGTGTGTGTGTGTGTGTGTGTGTGTGTGTGTGTGTGCGTGCGCGTGTGGAATCTATGAAATACAGTAATCCCTCGTTTATCGCGAGGGTTACATTCCAAAAAGAACCAGTGATAAGTGAAATCCATGAAGTAGTGAACTTTCTTTTTTTTTTTACAGTTATTATACAATACTTAACTATATATACAATAAAATCAAAGAGCAAAACCTGTTTTCAGGCCCAATTACAAAAAAAAAAAAAAATGTTTTCAACAAATAACTACAATAGTTTTTGGGAATATTGTACTGTCGACACGCGGCACTGCCGATACGTTCTGATTTAAATGGTTAAAAGCATTAAAAAAACTGCACTAAAAAAATCCGTGAAACAGCGAAGCCGTGGAAAGAAAGTGAACCACGTTAGAGAGAGGGATCACTGTACATTCCGATTTTGGTAAGTAAGAAAAAAGGTCTGCATCCTTCTCGTTATCGCCCTCAAGCTGTAACATTGCTTCAGATTGTTGAAATATAAATATGATGGTTAGACACTAGACACTATAAAGTATACAGTGCGCTATTTTTTATTATACTATTAGGGGTGTAACAAAAAATGATTTGAATCAGATTCTGATTTCAAACATGCGAGTGCATCCACTGCAACAGAACTTAATCGTCCATGATTGGAGTTATATCTTTGAAGGAAATGCCATATTTACAGTGCTGACAACTTCATCCATATGTATGCAAGTGACAGCAAGAAATTCGTTGAGTTGTATCCTCACAGACATGTGAGAAGAGAACTGGGACTTAAGTGAGCCTTGAAGACATTTATGTCAGTTTTGTTTGGGACATTCTATCAGCAGGAAACATTTTCAGAATGCACATAAATTCAAGTACGAAAATGTATCAATTCATCAAAGGTGCATGTACGCACAGTTCGTAAATGAGTTCCAATGAGATCAAGTCCACAGAGATTGCACGCTCGCGCAGACAGGAAAACAGAAGAATGCGCCGATATTCTTCACTAAATATGTTGCACCAAAAGTTGGAAGATGTGCTGTGAGCATGTCAAAGGACAACACCCTCGCGACATCGGAATACAAAACATGGAGTGCTCAAACAGGCGGGGTGAGGTTTGCATGAAAATCAGAATACCTCCGCAGTTCTGCATTTGCCGTCTATGAAAATAAATCACGAAATGTGGAAAAAAATGGTAGAAAGTATAAATCACTGAGAATGTTGCGCCAGGGTGCTGACTCTCAGGCACTTCTTTGGAGGGGGGAGTGGGGGGGAGAAACATGGATATGCCAAGGAGAAGGACATCTGCAATCACGTGAAGTACTGTCCAAGATGTGTTCTCAAGAACATTCTGAGCTTTCGAAAGGGCCCAAGTGGAAAGTATTAAGACCTCTTCCTCTCTGGAGCTTGTGTGTGTTGACTATTGGTCAGCTGAAGAAATTGGAAAATGCTTCCCCCCCCTCACCAAGACAGGACTGCTAAGAGGGCAGCTCAGAAGCTGGAGGACGACTACTTCTGCATTTACGGATTCCCACCGAGCCTCCACTCCAACTCTGAAAGAGAGCTGACTGATGGGCTCTCGATGTTGTCGGGAGTTGTCAAGTCTTCCCTTTCACCCTGGCATCCTGGAAAATGGCAGCATAGAGAAGTTTAACTATGCCTTGAGCAACATGTTGAGAGCTTTGCCTTGAAGCTCCAAGCTGAAATGGCCTCAGATGATCCAGACCAGGACCTTTGTAATTAATTGTACTGCGCTTGAGATAACTGGGTGCGTGGCTTTTGTCTCATGTTTGGGCACACCGGGCGCAAGTCAATAGCCCGTGGCATTATGGGAAAAACAATAAAAAAAATAAAATTATGAATCAACAGTGTTTACTGACTTAATTCAAAGTTTTTTAACTCGCGCATGCAGAAGTCAATACCTTGTGGTCGTGTGGGGAAAAAAATGTTTGTAGCCTTGAGCCGACAAGTACATTCAAACGTATTTGCAAGCACGTTCGAATTTACTTTCGACGTTTTAACTGAATCGAAATTGGGGTTTGTACAAATTTCAGAAGTTGTCGTTCTACTTGGATGGCTGCAGTATTTCACCTTTATGAGGAAACTAGAAATGAAGCAACTAGATGAGGCTGTGATGATAATAATAATAATAATAATAATAATAATAATAATAATAATACAGTATATCTACAGTAGATATACACACGTACATACATTTATACATTTCATAGATATATTATTACATTCGACAACATATTGGACACATTATATTGCAATACAGAGGCGGCCCGGTAGTCCAGTGGTTAGCACGTCGACTTCACAGTGCAGAGGTACCGGGTTCGATTCCAGCTCCGGCCTCCCTGTGTGGAGTTTGCATGTTCTCCCCGGGCTTGCGTGGGTTTTCTCCGGGCGCTCCGGTTTCCTCCCACATTCCAAAAACATGCATGGCAGGCGGATTGAACGCTCTAAATTGTCCCTGGGTGTGAGCGTGAGTGTGCATGGTTGTTTGTCTCTGTGTGCCCTGCGATTGGCTGGCAACCAATTCAGGGTGTCCCCCGCCTACTGCCCGAAGACAGCTGGAATAGGCTCCAGCACCCCCCCTAGTGAGGATAAAGCGGTTCGGAAGATGAATGAATGAATGAATACAGGTTTCCTCCTCTGGGTTACTTTTAATAGATGTCTGGTACGCTCTTCAGTTGAGTAACGCTCCTGGCCACCGTATGGGAAAACATGTATTGTCCAGAATTGTCAAACATGCGTACAGCCTTTACAAGTTAAGGTTTATGTTCACAACCTATGCCATTACATTTTCCCACAGATCAGATCTTTATTTTTGGAAGCAGATTTACGTCCTGAACAAAATGGCAGACTAAATAAAGCCTGTGCCTATGGACCCTCCAAAATTAAGGAGAAATGGAGATGTATTGTTCCTCAGAGTCACAACCCAACGCTTATGCACAAATTAAATTATCATCCATTCCGTGAGGGGGGTGAAATAAAAGTTTGAATGCATTTCACATCACGACAACAAAGTCTACTGGTTTCTTATCAGGATGTTCCTGAATGCACCTTGACTGAATGACCACCATCTGAACACTTTTCTGTCAACGCTGTAGCTGCTTTAGAGTTGCCGTCTTTTCCTTTATCCGTTTGATCATCAAATGATTAGCTCGCAACCGTGATGCAACTCACAAAAAGGTTGCTGGTCGGTGATGGATGGGCAAAGAGATAGACTCAGATTGTCAGTCGGGAGGCGGGAGGGGTGCGGGGGGAGTGTCTTTGAGACTTTGGATCTTGTAATCCATGCAACCCGACTCACTTTGCCTCTGTCCAGCCCCCCAGTTCCAGCCCACTTTTCCGCACCAGCTGCCTCTGACCCTCATCATAGCCTCGCCTCTGCTCGCCATGTGCTGTGAGTCAAAGGGGTCCCCACCTATTGCTGATCAGAATGGAAGCGCACCATCTCTGGGGCTTGTGCACTAAATCACAATCAATCGTTGGGCAGACAGAGATGGATTGGGGCGTCCACGACCCCGTACCTTTGCGAGAGGCCCCTGCCATGCAAGGGGTGGCTGTCACTGACAAATAATAGGAGTGGATTTAAAGGGAGTGGGTATAGGTCAAGTCCGCTGCCCCTGGAAGGAAGTTATGACAAAGCAATGGAGGGAAATTCTTTTCTCTTTAGGAACAACACCACTCACAAGGCGTGTGACAGACAGACGTGTGCTAGAGTTTGACACAATGACTTCTGGAAAGAATAAAATTGTCATCCATCTTAAAAAAAATGAAAGGGTACGCGCTTTTAAATACTTTTGTGTGAACCGCAGATATTTATGAGGCCTTTAACCTCAAGCATAGGTAACCCAAAAGATTCGACACATTCGGTTGTTTTGTTTTAGAATAAATTTAATTCTACCCAGCTTTTGAAGGCACATTCGATAGGTTGGTTGAGAGGTAGGAAGCTCGGTCGGTATGGAGTAAGGTAGATATCAAGGTTGGACGTAAGAGATTTTTTTTCTTTTTTGATCGTCCAATAAAACCGAGGTTGAACTTTTAGTTTTGAATTCCAAAAGTTGTTCATCACCAGAAGAACGTCATACCTCCAGTGACACAGGGCGGTGGCAGCCTTGGGGCCGTTTTTCTTCAGCTGGAACTGTGGCCTTATTGAAGGTAGAAGGAATTGGGTACAGTTTGAAATTATGACCGGCGTAAAACCTTGAGGCTTCTGATAGAAAGCAATTCATTCTCCGATCCATTTTCCGATCTGCTTTATCCTCACAAGGGTCGTGGTGGGTGCTGGAGCCTATCCCAGCTGTCTTCGGGTAGTAGGCGGAGGACACCCTGAACTTGTTACCAGCCAATCGCAGGGCACACACAAACGTACAACCATCCACGCTCACACTGACACCTAGGGAATATTTGGAGTGTTCAATCAGCCTGCCATGCATGTTTTTGGAATGTGGGAGGAAATCGGAGTACCCGGAGAAAACCCACGCAGGCACGGGGAAAACATGCAAACTCCACACAGGAAAGCCGGAGCCGGAATCGAACCTACACCTCTGCACTGTGAGGCGGATGCGCTAACCAGTCATCACTGGGCCATTCTTGGATTTTACCTTGCATTGTAATTGCTGAACCTAACTCTTAATTCATAAATA
>CAAKHF010024221.1:32869-51684 GCA_901007745.1 Hippocampus kuda | reverse complement strand
GATCACAATTGGGCAAAATTGTAACTTTTTTTTAAGAACCGTCTCTTTCACAAGCAAGAGTTGACTTTTCTTTCACAAGTCGGTTTTAAGCAAAAACAAATTTTTGGGTCTGGGCTGGCGGAAGCATTTTTTTTCTTTTTTTTGTGACTTTTATGCTAATACCTCATTGCTTTGCTGGCACCTCAAAATATTCAACAACAAAAGACTGAGAAAGGCTAAAGAACGTATTTGCCGCTCTACGACTGAGAAACACGCTGGGAGCAACGCTGACTCACTGCACGGTTGGCCTTTAGCCCTCGCCCGCGTCATCGTTTCTCACCACGCTACACACACACGACCGCCACGGACATTTTAACAATGGCGGAGGAGCTTCTTAGGTTGCGGCAGAAAAAGCAGGTTGAGCGCTTGAATCGTAACTCCTGCCATTAAAAGTAGCAAGGGAACCCTAATTTGAGAAACTTTCCGCTTTATGCCCCGGACACGGTCAGGGTCTTTGCCGGCGCTCCCTCCGTGCCCACGAATGCTCATTACCCCCAGGTGTTGACCCCCCTCGCTAGCTCAGTTCATTAAGACGAGCGGCCGAGTGTCGGCGACTCCAGTCGGGATTTAATCACAACTTCCGCTCGCGTGCCAATCACAATTAGGTCCTGATAAGCCTCTGCGGGCACGGGGGGGGCCTTGAGGCTTCCACACAGACAAAGGTTAATTTGTGAGCAGCGAGGGCCCGGCTACAGAGCCAAAGGTCACCTGATTGAATACATGGCGAGCGGCGGGTGCGTGCACGCGCGCGTGCGACGGCGGCGCTGCGGTGCAATTACAAAGTTCATCAGTATTCATGCGCTTCCTTCATGGCTAATGGCGACATTACCTTCAAAGAGATGCGACGGATTGGATGAAGCTATGGAAAGTCGTTTGAGCATTGATTGCAGATCCTTGCTATCCAGCTTAAAGTGGACCACTTGATCCTCACTAGCAAGACTATTCAGCAAACTAGTAGAATGAATGTCTTGTTGGAATCGCCACCCACTGTTAGTAAGGACACACTAAATGGACATTAAGCATGATATCAAGTCAATTAGAGATGTCCGATACCACTTTTTTTCCAGACCGATACCTTTTGACACATAAATTTCATTTAACACGAATTGTGAGTTTCAGTCCTTAATTTGAGGGGGGGGTGGACTACATGACAAGAGTCGACGAGTGCCTTGCTACTTGCGCAGACTCCCAAATAGTCCGAGTGACGTGACAGAAGTGTCACGGAATCGCGGCAAAGCAGATTGCTGGCTCTTGCCCCCGCGTCCGCCTGCCTGCGTGCGTGCGTCTGACCTCGCTCCCTGCCGTGTATTGTCATTCGCAGGCCAGCTGGCAGCGGGGACATGTGAGATTGTGACGCTGGACAGGGACAGCAGCCAACCGCGGCGGACCATCGCCAGGCAGACGGCCCGCTGCGCCTGCAAGAAGGGCCAGATCGCGGGAACCACGAGAGCCAGACCTGCCTGCGTGGACGGTAAGGCTTCGAGTTTGTCCCGGGGGGGGGGGGGGGGGGGGGGGGGGGGGGGGGGGGGGGGGGGGGGGGGGGGAGATAACATTAAAGCTCAGGTGGTTTACTGCTACTTGAAAGTGAGCGATGAGAACGCCTTAAGATGGAAGGAAGCAATTTTGTAAACATTGAAATTCAGCGTTCAAGGGCATCGAGTTTGAAATATCACTTCTATTTTTTATTTTTTTTGAGAAGTCAAGTAATTTTGCGTGAGTGATATAATTCCAAGGCTAATAGCAGTGGCAGTCCTCAAAAGAAACAAGTGTGAGTTAAAGGTAAGCTAAAGCAGGTCGTTCCAAAATCTAACCTTGCATTCACCTCACTTTCAAGGGCCGTTAAATTCATTCCCTGCGCATTTAAAGCAAACAAACATTCAGCCCAAGTACAAAAGTGTCTAATGAAACTGTGACTCGGCTATTTTTTTTATTTTTTTTTGGCGGTGCTTCCGTCAGCAAGAAAGCAAGTGGGTGGAATTTCATCTCATCTTGCAATTTTGGCTTTTCTTACACAGATGGATCAATCTTTCTCCATTCCTACTTCCTTGTATCGATCAAGCCACTTGTCCGGAATTGGAAAAAAAACCATCAAACGTATGCATATATTGCAGACATAAAACTCAAACTTTGTGTGCATATTTTGCGAGGCTGGGGTTGTAATTTACAAGCTCCCGCCGTACGACATTGCCTCTCGTCCGTATAAAAACTTTATTGCGGGTTGTATTTCAAACATCCCAGGGCTTGCCATTACTGCCATGCAAATGTGCTTATCTATGCAAGCGCGGTCTTATTTTGTTCGCAGTCGCAAAAGTCGGCGAGAACGAGCGCTGCCACCGGTGACCCGAAATGCCGCAAATGGGAATTCAATCAGTTCTAATCCACTGGAGTCCTTGAGGTCTGCCTCTCGTCGGCGTCCTTCATGCCTCCGTGTACCGACGCGACGGCCATTTTGCGATAATCCATAGCCGACGATTCCACACGCCGGCCGTTTCCAGGTCACTGTTTCTTAATAGCGACGAAGACGGTCACGTACTATCGTCAAAATGGGGATTGCGGGGGGGGGGGGGGGGTTTCTTCCCTGTACTGGTTTCGAAACCCTTCCTCACTTCACCCTGAAGACGCCGTCGCATATCCGCAATCTCCTACTCGGGATTCTTTTTTATCGCCGCGCTAGCCTGATGACTTTTGAGTGAGGCCGAGGGTTTGGCGAGACTGCTGAGCTGTAACAAAGAAGCTCTGAAGAGTCGGGGAGAGAATGCGGCGCCTCTATTATGCCTCAACGCTCGCCGGCGAAATGGGCCGCTCTTCTCCAGCAGGCACTTGTCAGCTGCATGTTTGAGCACCCAAAAAAAAAAAAAAATCAGGATGGTGTCATCCGTTACGTAAGGTTCCGTGTAAACAAAGCCGCCGCCGAATGGTGAGGTCGTTTGCGTGTGACTTTTGACAAGTGTGAGCGTTTGGTGGTCGTTTACAATCAATCAAGGCGTCGTAGCCCTGTTTTCCTAATTTGTTATTAATTCCTTCAAAGGAATGTGAGCAGAATCGAAAAGTGACACGGCGGACGTTCTGACGTCTGAACGAGCTATGTCCTTTTTGTTTTGGTGTTCCGACGTGGTCTTTTGAAGGGGGAAATAAGAGCTGTTTTTAGCTAGCGGGCTAGCCCTTTGGCTAAATAAGCTTCCCCTTTGCAACCCCCCAACACAAGACGTTTTTGTCATCATTCTCAGTTTGGGTGGGTGGTCGCCACTCACGTTTTTGCCATCCTGGAAGTACCCCGGCAGCTATTTATTAATTTTTTTCACCAACCACAAAAATGGGTCTATTATTCTTTTAGACGAACGGCATTAGAAATTGATTGGAGCTTCTGTCATGTAGCGGAAGAGCATTTCATCGTTCCATCTGTCACTTACATGTCACTGGCACCGACAAAGATGCAGTATTTTTAGAAGACGCCGAAGTGCGCTAGCACAGGCGTCGGAAATCGCGGTCTTCCGAAATCAAGCGGCGCTATGTTGAGAGCAGAGCGTTTTCCAAAGTGCCTTAACATTCAGAAGGAACTACGGGATGGCATGTCATCTATTATTGATACGGTCTTTCGGTTCAAAGAGTTGTATCGCAGCAACGTGTGAATGACCGCGTGCTCATTTCCATGCTAATGCTAATTTGCATTAGGCTGGAAATTGCCATCGTCATCTCTGGCATGTTGTCTGTAAATCGGGCGGCGGTAGAAACAACAGCGTGCATCAGGCTGACTCTCTCGCCGGAGCTTTTAGACATGACCAGAGCTGCAATCATAGCGCATCAAGCCACGGGCTTGATTTGATCCAGGGCGAGGAAGGGTAGGGGGGTGGGCGGGGGGGTCTGTTGGGGAAACATGTCATGTCAGCTCCAGCAGCCAGTTAGCAAGCTAGCCGCTACCACAGAACGGAACTAACCTCCGGAGGGAGGAGGACTAGAAAAGGATGGTGTGGCGGTGAATGTGTAATGCAAAGAGAGCCAGCCCTCTCTGAGCCCACCCCCCCCATCCTTTTTTTAAACCTTCCCCTCACGTTCTGCTTTACATTCACGTGTAAACTGTTGGCCGCGGGCTGTGGTCTTGTCGAAAGAGTCGCAAGGGGGCAGGCAGATGGGTACCACAGCCCCGAGGTGGACCCCCATCTCCTTTTGGAGCGTGACATCAATCTCATGGCGCCTTGTTTTTTTTTTTGTTTTTTTTCATCACCCAGCCGTCCCTTGTAAGCCTCCTCAATATCTTGTCTACTTCGTGGAAATCTCCCGTTTCGAATTCCAGGTTGCCATTATATCCAACCTCGAGGAATGAGATAATCTTTCATTTGCAGTGTGATTGCATTTCCCTCTTTTGAAATGCACGCTCGATTGCTTTCTGGTGTTAGCGTGCATGATTTGCTTTAATCCGCGTCTGCTTTTCTTTCCATCCTTATAATTAATCATCAAGCAAAAACAGCTCTTACCCCCCTCCAATTTGCCACCAATATGTTATAAAATGAAGCAATCTCCGTCTTATTATACCAGCGTGTGGCCGCTCGCGCGTCTGTGATTGCGGTCTGCCATCGAGAGTCGAGATGAAGGAGCTATTTGGCGTCGAAGTCGATCATAAAACAAGCATAAAGCGGGGAGGTAACATGATGACATTAGGAAGAACGCAACTCCGTTTTAGGTTGCAAATCAATGGCTTTGGAACGCGGAGAGGCAAAACATCACTTGCGCTAATGGGGCATTTTCAGGTTCGCGCTGCCGAAAATCACGTCGTTCGTCGACGCCTAGCCGGCGAAATGAGTTGCAAAAGAAAGTTTGCTTCAAAGCCTTTGTCGTCGTCGAGTGGACGGACCTTTGATGTATTTGAGCATTATAATATATTTAGCAGTCGCAACTCTTCCGTATATCCATCCGCCCATTTTCTGAATCGCTTATCCTCGGCCATTTTGGTTACAAAAAGAAAAAAAATTGTATATTTTATGATTAAAAAAAGGCGGTGCTTTATGATTGAATAATTAACTGGCTCAGGTGGAATCTCTTCATCTAAACAAGTAAATATTGTGCTTTTTCTTGCGATACATGTTCATGGGAAAAATATTGTTTTGAACGCTTATTTGACAGTTGCTTCTTTTATGTGTTAAAAACAAATCGGAGACATCGGGAATGTTAAAAGGAGTCTGGGAGAGAAAAAAAAAACAAAAAAAAACTTTTTTGTACGCCTTGTTTGTCGGAAATAATTTATTACTGAGCGAGCTTGTACGGGAGTTTCGAAGTGGCTTTGACAGAGAATAAGAGCGCGACGCACACACACTCCCAAATGAGCCTATCTCCATTCCCTTTTTGTATTTGTTTGCGTTGTGCTAATAGGAACGCAGATCTCGCTCGCTCTCTCTTTGTCCCCATAGAGTGGCTGCTATGAAAATAGTTTCTTTGTGGGTTTACACAGACGCAAAGAGAAACACGGAGCCGGTTTGTGTTTCGGATTCTGGCGAGCATGAAAATAATAACAAAATGGATGCTTGTGTGACCCCCCCCCCCCCACAGGCTGAAAAGGCGCACATTAGCATAGCAATCACGCCGTTTCTTGTCATTTTCCGATCCGCACACCGCCTTTGTCGATTCCTCCCCACTGAGTTCCACAATAAGCAAGGTCACGTTTGTTGACGCCCGTTCGCTCTTCACCGGCTCTCCAATTGACGACGTGCGTATTGAACACTGCTCACAGTGCATCGAAATAATTCCGCATCCCCTATAGGTATGTTCCGTAAGCCTGAAAACCGTTGGCAGCTCGTTACAATGCAACGCAATTTGATAGATGGATTAATCCAGTCAATGACGAATATGCACTTTGTCATTCCGTGCGCATTCTGACGGTAAATATTTGACGAACACGCGCTACGGCTGACGTCGTGCATCGGTCTTTCGATCAATTTGCATTCATGCTCACATTGTCGCTTTCTCTTCGTTTGTTTCTCCGCCTCCGTAAATCTGCCCAAGTGATGAAGTGGACGCAGGTGCCCGCTGACGTCACCTGGTTATTGATGCCCCGCAGTGGAGTACGTTGCTGCCCGCGTGCCTTTTATTTGCATTCATCCATCTTGAATGAGAACAAAGCCCCCTGAATATTCCGGCGGACACTTTGCGGCTCTTTTTTTTGGCTCCTTGACGGCCTCGTCGTTACCTAAGCCGCTGCGTGCGTGGGCGAGGGGGGTCATATTATGCATAAAAAGAAGCCGCGCTGACCGAATGCAAAGTTTAACCCTGCTCAGTAGCGAGTGGCTCACAGTCTTGAGGTTCTGGGTTCGAACCTCGGCTCTTCCCGCACAGAATTTGCATGTCCCTCGCCCGTGTGAGTTTTCCTCCCACATTCTAAAAACACGCCTGTCAGTTTCACTGAAGCAAACTTGAGTTTGGCAATGGCTCGCAAAAACAGAAAAAAAATGCGTTCAAATTCTTGTTTATTTACATGTCTCGTGCAATTGGTTGCAATTGCATCGCCAATGACACCACCCCCCCCCCCCGAAGGAAATGCAATCTTTTGTTCTAAACTAAGCCTGTCAGGCAAGGTGATGAGGCCAAAGCGCTACCTGCTTCCCAGAAGTCCGCTCGCTAGCACTTCAGTGTTTGATGGGCCGTGCTCTCCACCTCGCTGGTCTAATTGGAAGCCAACAGTTCCCCTGCTGTGAGCACACATCCGAGGGGGCCGTGTCTGTCCGCTTGCCCGGCCACAGGCTATAAGCAATTAATTAATAATTACCGCTCGCGCAGGCGCCGTGGGGCCGAGGCCGCAATTTAAAGGGGAGACGGCCTGGAAAGTGTCAAGATTGCCAAGTGGATTACGTTTTTTGGGGGGGGCTTTCATTTTAGTCCTTCGGCACGGCCAAATTGGCTGTGATGCTTTGTTAAATGCGAGTTCGCCGTGCCTGCTCCTTTCTTTTCAATCAAGAGTGCCTCTTTTTTTCCCTTTTGTCAAGTGACAAAAGATTGCAAGCATCACAGCCACGCGTAGTAGCAACTCCAAAGGCGTGCGTTGTACTCTGCGCAAGTTGAGAATGCGGGGTTGCCATGACAATGACGGACAGTACTCTCCTTATTACAGGGTCAGCGTACGGCGCAGTTTCTTTGGAATAATTTTCCCATTAATATTAGTTTGTCGTGCGATAAGGACTCGACTTCCAGCAACATGCACGGACATAAACGTTTCCCCTTCTGGCAACCGCGGAGCCGCAATATGCGAAGAGACAGCTGGTTCTCCAGTAATTCCATATTTAATGTCTTCGTGTTGGCCCGTGGCGCACCGGGAGCGACGCCCCGGGGGACCGCAAATGGACTTTCATTGCCACTTGTTGACGGAAGCCGAGATGAGGCGAGCCAATCATCTGTTGAGCGTCTCCCTGCACTGCAATCGGATTCCAAGACTTCACTCGCTCGCTCGCCCCAACTTGTCACTCAGTCACAACGCACTTCCAGTCCATCTGCTGTCTAGCGAGTTGGGTTCCCTTTTTAAACCGCCGTTAGGCACGAGGCGATCATCTCTTCCTGTTTCCTGGCTCGGTTGTCACCTCGTGGACAAGAGTAGGAATGATCACCGATTTGAAACATTTGACGACGCTAAAGTTTAGTAGGACTCCATCGGCGGACTACGCCTGATGTAAATAAATACATACACGAATGGACTTGCAAGTGAAAATTTGACCATCCTGGAAAAAAAAATTGAATATTTTCAGGATTTGGACTGTTTAATTTAATTTTAATTTAAACAACGGAAAAAACTTATTTGCAATCAACTCGTTAATCGTTCAATAGGTGTTGATTAATCGATTATTCGTCGCAATCAGGTGACTTATGCCGTCTGCTATTTTAATGTACTGCTTGAATACACGAACAAAATCTTCATTACAAACGAATGATAACGTTCGGACCATTGAAACGAAACGGGATCATTTCACCCTCAGCGCACCCAGCGACGTCCCACGTCAGACGAATGCGCGGGAATCACCGTTTTACTTCATGCAAACGCTGTCGCCCATCGCCTCGTCACGTACCATTAGGCTCACGTCGGCTAATTTTCACGGCGCCGTGGTTGTTGCACGCGCGCTCCACAGACAGGAAGTAATGCGGTTTAATCTAAATAAAGCTCGCTTGTGATTTTTCTTTATCTATGTCATTAAAGAAGCGCAGCAACGGCCGCACTGCCACGACCGGCAAAAAAAACAAACAAACAAAAAAAATAAAAACGGAGGCACTCTATCGTGACTGAAATGATAAAACGCATAATTAGCTAGTCAATGTTGTGTTCCATCTCTTCCCTCCTTGATTTCTTTCACACACTCGCTCCGTCTTGCGTTGATAGACGCAACCTTGCGCTTCCCCTCCATTTTCAGAAATGATGTTGTTCATTAATGCGATGCCATTTTGTCTTTCGGGCTCGCCGCCGCCTCGCCGGGCTTTTGTCTTGGGTAATTTGCCTTTATTGGTTGGCTTAGCAATTCCGTCTCGACGCGGCTTCATTCAATAATGCATGCGTCTGGTTATTGTGCACGCCTGCGAACCCACCTGTAATTGTTGCGCAGCTGGGTGCACTCGGGCGGACGGATGGCGGGCACAACCGGAGGAGAGAGCGAGCGCGAGAGGTTACCGGTGCGGGGTTCATTAAAAAAAACACGCTCGGCTCCTGTTAGTGTGATCATCTGAACACGTTCAAAAAGACTCATTTGTCATCGAGGGAAATATGTGCCTTTGCTCTCTTAGTGGAGATTAATAGCACTCACGTTTTCGAGGGTATGGAGCAAGTCGGTGGCTTTTAGCCTAGCTTAGCATGAATAGTGCCGCACAAATGAATCTCTCACAAGCTGCATACGCATGAACACACACACACACACACACACACACACACACACACAAAAAATGCTGGGTTGTTTTTGTTTGCAGATTTTGTTACAATGTGTGCTTTAAGTCCATCGAAATTAGCTACAAAATTCTCAATATAATCAATAAGTGAGGGATTTTTTTTTTTTTTTGGAAAAAGGAATTTAATTTTATTATACTAACATCAATATCTGGGCAGACTCAAGACAAATGGTTTTAAATAATCATTTTCAAAGAGTGGGATGTGGGGTCCCCCTAGTGGTCAACAAACGAATCCCTACTTCAGCACAGTTCAGTTATACTTCACTTTTTATGATCATAGATTTGCATTTTTTAGAACGTTTGTACGAACGAATGTAAGGATTTTTCTTTTCTATTTGCCGACATTCACGCGCACCCCCTCAGGCCCAAACCCCAGCCCATTTCGGCGCGTGCGCTTATATAACACAACTGCAGTCACCCTCCACACCCATCTAATTGTTCTGCAAAAGGAGCTCGGTGGTCACTGTTGTCTTTGCCCTTGGCTTGGAGCACCACTGGCTCACCTTGCCGGCCTTAAAAGAAGAAAAACACACACGTATACACACACTAGCCAGGCCGCAGCAGGCTTGTGAAAATGTGAGTGTACACGTTTGTGTTTGCGTGCTCCCCCATAGGAAGACAGACATCATTATCCCCACCTTTCTCACCATCCTGTCCCTGGGAGACTTTTAATCTGCCCATAAAAAAAAAAAAAAAACACCACCACCAACAACAACACAACCAAAAAACACAATCGAATCAGATGAATGATATCAAATACAGCCGCAACCCCTTCCTTCATCTGCGCGCATCATCTTGCAGCCGCAGTGGGGTCATTTTTAGAAGAGCGCGTTACGGAGCCGCACGTGGCCAAAATAATATTAGCACGGCGGCGACAGGCACGTGAAGGCCAGATGAATCTGGGATAAAAATAAAGGCAAATGAATACAAATGGGGTCTCCTTCACCTAGAGGGGCGAATAAATCACACGTGCTCTAATGCAGTATGCTCGCTCGCCCTCGCTCACTCACTCTCTCTCTCTCTCTATTGCACTCTCCCTCTCTCTTGCCCACCCTCCATCAGATTAACTTTGTGTCCTTCTCTATTAATAATACACTCATAGAGGGGAGCCGGGCTATTTACGTGGGTGTCAACGTGTCATGACGGCACGGCCGTTTGCCGCCACTAGGGTGCATGTTTGCATGCAATTTGGGGTATTGCAGAAATCTATTCAACAGGCAGACAGTCGAGGGCGACGGTCGAGTGCGTCAAACTCGCCGACACAGGCGGGGGCACAAACGTCACGGCACGACTGATAGATGGAAGACGTGAAGGGGAAGCCTCGCGTCAGGTGATTGCGCGCTTTGCACAAATCTGCGCCGGGCTAAAGTGAGGCCGGGGGGTGTCGTCAGGAGAGGAACAACACAAGCGCGTGGGCACTTTCAAAAGGGCAAAGGTTGTACAAATGTGTTTTGGGGAGCAAAAGGTGGCGTTTCCTGTTTTCTCAATTTTCTCCTTGGGAATGTCCGCCGTACAGATTGCGCCGCTCCCCAAGGACTTGACAGGTGTTTAGAAATGAAATGGAAATAATTCATGCAGAAGAGGTGAAGTGAAAGTGACTGTTCTCGGGAGAATTGTGGCAAATAAACACAACAACACGCGCGGCAGCCGCTATCAGCTTGAATGTCAAACCTGTCGAGGATGGAGCTGATGCGTGAGCTCATGCCCCGCCTATTTTCAATGACTGCCTGCAACTGTGCTCCTTCATGTTAAGTACGCATTGGGAGGAAGATCAGGAAATGGAACGCTAGCACGTGGCTGCATGTATTTTCCTTTGAAACGAGGCACAAAGGTTTTCACTGACTCGTTACACTGCAGTAATAGCTGTCATTTTTCCACAGAGGATAAAGAATACATGCCTGCGAGTTTTGTTATGTTATCGGTCTAAAGTTAATGTACAGTTTGTGTTCCAAGTATACGTTCGCTTAAAGAGTCAAGCGCCGCGACTACTGTATTTGATGTCATTTTTTTAAATCACGACCTACTTTTTAGGGATACGACTGCCTGGTGTTTATAAAAGGCAAAAGAACTCAATTAAGTCAAAGTCAACTGTGTTTTCAATGTTGCAAAAAAGCAACCGTCGCCATTTTGGACACGCACACTTTAGCTCACAAAGTAACTACATTTTATTTATACAGCACTGAAATTAGGAATGGACGAGTACCGAAATAAAGTATTGGGATCGGGCCGATACCGGCCTTATTTTTAAGGTATGGGGCACTCGTGGGGGCTTTCGATACCAGCCACAGACACTTATGGCAAAAATATATCGAACATCGAGTTAAGGCCTCCTCGGCAGTAGTTGGCGCAAAAATCGCGGCAGTTTGACATCTTGATATCCGTACTGGTATCGGTCTGCAAAAAAAAAAAAAAAAAACAGATTTGAAATAAATAAATATCACTGCCGCATGTAAATGCTGAACACGTTGTTTCATCTTACAAAAAAGCCAAAAGCTGCAACAAAGTGAAGTAACATCTGCATAAAAAAAAAAAGCAACAGCCCAATTGTCTATTTTGTATGTACAAGTATTGAAGTTATTTTGCGGTTTATCGTTTTGCAATATGCGCCGTTCATTTTGCCATCATCGGTATTGTGTGGGTGTGGTTTACATGCTAGTTGAATCTTCGTGTTGTTGATGTCAGGAGGTTGATTGTTGTGGTGGTACCCGTGGCTGCAGGCCTCCCTAATGAAGGTGTGCGTAATAAAATCAATGCAGCGGTGTCCTCGTCTGTGTCCCGCCTCTCTCAAACTCCATCTGATTGAAAATGGAACAGCTGTGATGATTTAATTTACATGTTAATAACCAACGGGCCTCCAGAAAATCGTCCAATAAATGCCTTTTTATTACCGGCTGTATCTCCTGCGACGCAGGGGAATGAGTGTGAGAGGGTGTTACTGCGGGGTGTGAAGAAGAGGTGTGAAGGGGGGATGTAATTAATTGTTTTAAGCGATTCTATTAAAACAAAAATGATCTGGTGCTGGTGTGCTATGGGCTAGTTGGCAAAGAGCGGCATGTGTGAGATGCAGTGATGGGGTTCAACGGTGATTTGGAGGTGGTGTTTTAGGCAAGGGTCTTTCCTTCTCCACCTTGAATTGCACATTTCCGCGAGCTTGTACTCGTTTAGCTTTTCTTGATGTCCTCCTTTTGTTTTTGCTGTGGTGTATGTCGAATAAATGTAGTCATGTGAGCATGTTTGTTCCCTGAAACACTTCACGCGTTTGTGGTTTCTCGCAGCAGGGTGCTTTTCATTTTTTTTCCTTCTGACACTTTGCCTGATGACACAATAACTTGGGACTGGAATCGTTTAACTGCAAGTTATTAGTATCAGCAATCTCATTTTTTATTATGATCATCATCATTATTGCGGTCTTTACTACCCTCTTCATTGGGGAGCTCAGAGTTCAATCATTCAGTGGCAGCCATATTGTTGTTTATGCAGCGGCAATGTTTGGTGGGAAAGAAGACTTGGACCACCACATTGGGTTTGTGGCAATTTTTTTTGTATGTAAGGGGGGTGTATTTTTCAGTGCAACACAGTAGTTGTTTTTTTTTTTTTTTTGGGTGAAATGTGTGTAGGCGGCACGGTGATCGACTGGTGAGCACCACTGCCTCACAGTGCAGAGGTCATGGGTTCGATTCCGGGCCTCGACCTTCTTGTGTGGAGTTGGCATGTTCACCCCCTGCCTTCATGGGTTTTCTCCGGGTACTCCGGTCATCTCCCACGTTCCAAAAACATGCTTGCTAGGTTAACTGGTCACTCTAAATTGTCCCTAGGTTTGATTCTAAGTGCGAATAGTTATTTGTCGATGTGTGATTTGCTGGCGAACAGGTCATGGTGTATGGATGGTGGACGGATAATGGATGATTTTTATTTTACTTGAAAATGTGTAACATTCACTAAATAATTAAAAAACAAGGATGGGGTACTACTGCGGTAATATTGATATTTCAGGGGCTGCAGTAGCAGTTTTCTCTTGAACACGGATAAGCGTTACAATTCAAGTATAGAAACTGAGGCACACCAACCTCATTTCAAATGGTCCATTGTCAATTCAGCACACTGAAATTAAGTGTGAGGCTAAACACATATGCAAAACATGTCTGGCAAATTTCGTCACATGCACTGAAAAACACCCCACTTGAATTTCACTTATTTGTTTATTTTTGAAGAAAATACAGGAAAATTACATCAGACTGCCACATTTTAATCATGTGCAACTGATGTACATGCATTTTTCAGTGCGGCTAATGCTTTAACCTTGTTGAGAACTGTAATAGTTGATCCTTTTGTGTGCCTGTCGTCTTCTGTGATTTAAACTCAGCTGCCCTCCCCTGCCTTCATTCTACCTTCCACTCGAAAACCACCCAGGGTAGGATTCCTCCCCAAATCATTGAGAATAGAGAGTGAAATAAGGGCTGAACTCAGGCTCCCTGTGCTCATCTTTCCCACCCCTTTTCATTCTCTGCATCTTTTCTCCTCCTCCTCCTCCCCCTCCTCCTCCCTCACCTCCACACTCCTTCCCCCTGCTCCCCCCAAGTATGCTCGTCCTCAGAGAGGTGGCCCTGCCACCACGGCCATTCATGTCATTGTCAGTGAGGCCACATGGCCGCGTCTCCCTTCTTCTCTTGGGACAAGGGAGGGTGGGGGGGGGACAGAGATACAGGGCCCACACCGGGTGGGAAGAGCAATTAAAGAATAGAGGCAAACATATAAAGGGAAAAGAACAAAAGGTAAATGAACAAAAGGAATAACAGATTAGGAAGGGAGGCGAGAAGGAGAAAGTTTAAGGTCCGTGAAACTCATTAGGGAATATTCCCAAGAAGTATACGGTGCCGGGATCTTTTAATGATCCAAATACCTCCGAGCTGTTCGACTACCAAACATGTAGAATGCTGCAGGCGAAGAGATGCGCACGAAACATTTTCATCCGTTTGCTGTGCTGTTTTGTGGAGTAAGTCGGAATTTCATCCAGCATCCTTGTCAGCGCTTTGATCAGCAGGTGTTCATTTTATTGACTTGGCTTACTGCTGGTGTGTGACATTAGACAACACAAGTTGACTGGGGTCCTTCCCGCCCTGAGAGAATTGACGCAGTCAGAGGCGCAATGCATTTTGGTGCCCTAAGGCCCTGTCACGCCATGAAGGCAAGTCAACACACAAACAACACCTAAAGCTGTTTACCTTTCACTGGTAAAGGCAAAAGAGATCTGACTGTGTCATTGCATAAAGACAGAAATACATAACCAAATTCATGCAAATAGTATATTGTTTTTGTGGGCTGTTAAAAAAAAAACATTCCTGAGCTATGTCATGTTAACAGCTGGGACTGCCAGGGGGAGCGGGGATGCCGACAGATATAGTGAAGAAAAAAAAAACAGACATAGTAGGGGAGAGAAGGAAGGTAAAGAGAGAGATTGTGTCTACATGTCACAAATTCCAATAAAGACCCCCAGAAAAGTTCTGGGGTGGTTCCCGGGAACTGCCAACTTTGAAGCGGTAAAAGGCCACTGTAACCGGACAATGAGTGGAGCTCAGCGTCTGTTTATGGGGAGGGGCTGGCGCCTTTGTGGGAATGGCGCGGAGTGGCTCTTAATGCCAGTCATAGTTGTGTAGTATTTGCATGGGCTGCCAATCACCCCAGAGAGGAATGCAGTCGGGTCAGAAGGGTCAGGCAGGCGGAGTCGGGCCTGAGAGTGAACACAGCAAGTCCTGACGCATCACCGATGTGAGCTCTGTGTGACTCTTACTGCTGCAGGGAGCCGCGTGTAGAACACAACCAAGGCACATGGATTTATTGTCCGACACATTAGGCAAACCTGAACCCTCAAAGACATATTAAGATCAAGCGTCAAAAATTCTGCCTCAACAGATTGAATATGAACTGGTTGGAAATCGAATGGCACAAACCTTTCCCTAGATTGACACAGAATATACTATACAATACAACTTTATATGTAGAGTGCATTTCAGCTGCAGCTGTAACATAGAATAACAATAACACAACAACAGAAGAAGCACAATTCACTTGTACTTACTGTTTCAGTGCAGTACAGGACAAAACTATGTACTTGTTTTTCGGGGAAATTTGGATTGAAATGAAATTAAATGAATGAGGGAACTTGGAGTATTGACTCAGACATTGAAAGGTCAACTGAGGTTCTGTTGTTCCACTTTTTATCCCCACTACGTAGAAATAACTCAATAATACTGTCAACCTTTTCAAGCTAGTTTGATTCCAGCGGGGCCTTAACAGGTCTTACCCCACCCATATGACCACAAGCAGTTCTGTGAAATAGATTGGAGGGAAAGCAAATTGTTTGTGCCGTGGGGCTTTGACAGGCGGCATCAGCAACCCAGTATTAGCAAAGGATAAAAGTAATGGGATTTGTAGTCGTGTGGTAGAGTGTGTCACGATGTGCTGTTGATGGGCAATGGAGGGAATGGGGGTGGGGGAAATCAGCGCTGGTGACCAAGCTGATGAGTATCTGTAGGAGCAGGGGGCACAGAGTCGCACATTTGGCAACAACCTTTTGATCCAAATATTATCAGTAGAATCATTTGTATACCACCAAGACAAGAAAAAAACACATTTATAGAGGAGTTTCAGGAAAGGCTGCCAGCAATCTGTACTGAACTTTACAATATGTCAGGTACTTTTTGTGTGTTCTTTGAACTACAAATACTCCCTAAAATTTAGACAACCACAGTGAAGTGTGAATGAGAACACAAGCAATACGTTTATAAAAGTCATGACTGTGTCACAAACTGTGAATGCAGACACTAATGATCAACTTCTGGATAAATTCACGTGGACAATCTCAAATGTCCTGGATGCTCTTGCTCCGATCAAAACTAAGACCAACCTAAAACAACTTGGAGATCTACTACGAGCAGAATGATTTCGAAATCAAAGCACAGGAAAGTGGAGCGTAAATGGAGAAGAACTAAACTCAAAGTTTATTGTGACCTCTACAATATCTTTATAAATTCAACAAAGGGTTCGAAAAAGCTAGACATTTTTTTTCTGAAATCATTAGTTAGCACCTCCACAATACATGCACACTATCACACTATTTCCTGTGGTTGACAAACTCACAAATCCCCTGTATCAAATGGCATCATAAATCAAATGTGCTCGTTATTTTAGTGAAAAATTATAAAGTACAATCCATCAGGTTAGACTTTGTCAGAAACCAGCAAAATCTGAAATTATATTAACAAATTATAGACTCATCTCTGACCTTCCCTTCATAACCAAGAGTGTCTAGAAAGTGTTTTTAATCAACTCAGCAAATTCTTGAACTCAAATGAACTTTTTGATAAGTTTCATTCAGGTTTCCGACCTCATCATTGTGCAGAAACAGCTCTTATTAAACTACTAAATGATATAATATTGAACACTTCTGCAGGGAAGGTCTCAGTGCTAGTCTTATTAGATCTCAGTGCTGAGTTTGATACAGTTGATCATAATATATTTTTGGACAAGTTGTAAACATGGGTGCAATTATGGAATGGTCCTAAAATGGTTCCGGTCCTACTTGGAGCAAATGAGTTATTTTCTGACAATTGGAAGTTTCATCTCTGATCAAATGAGGTCCTTCAAGGGTCAGTCTTTGCACCCCTTTTGTTCTGTCTTTGTATGTTACCTTTGGATCAAATGCTTCTGAACACCAGTGTTATCATGGCTATGCAAATGAAACAATGCTACTGTATAGTTATCATTGTCACCAAATGACAGCAGTTTAATTAACGTGTCGTGTCACTGTCTACCGCAAATTAACAACCAGATGAACCAGAGTGTCCTTCAGCTAAACCAGAACAAAACCGAGGCTATTGATTTCAGCAATGAAGAACAGAGGATTGCTGTTGGAAAACACCTGGGGTCACTGTCTTTAGAAAGCAAAGATCAAGTCTGAAATCTTGGGGTGCTGATAGACTCTGACCTGATTTTAGGCAATCATATCCAATCAATCACTAAAACAGCATGTTACCAGCTGACAAACATATCCAGACTGAAGGGTTGCATGCTCGAAGCAGATGGGGAAAAATGTATCCATACTTTTCTCTCCAGCAGACATGAATTGTGCAACGGTCTTCAGAGGGGAATCCTTCAAATGTATTATTTAGAACAATGTATGTTGATTCTGACAAAAGCAAAGAGATCGGAACACGTTGCTCCAGTTCTAAGGGCTTTACAGTGGCTCCCAGTTAGCTTTAGAGTCGATTTTAAAATGTTGCTACCGGTTTGGGTCCTGAATACAAATGCTGAATTGATATAAACCCTGTAGTTGCCTGAGATCTGCAGGCTTGGGTCAATTAATGGAGCCCAAAAAAAAAACATGTAACATGAATTCTATATAATGCTTTTTTATTCTAATTGTCTGATTCACTGAGTATTAACAAAAGTGAAATAAAAACATTGATTTGGGCATTCCTTAGACCAAGAGGGGCCAAACGTTTTTGACCTCAGATCTACTTTTCGATCAGCCAACCCCCCATGATCGACCGATCACGGGGGGTTGGCATTACCGTGCAAACTCGCGCATGCTATAATGAGCAACAGTCATAAAGGCAAAAGCCCTAAGATGAACGAGACAGAAAAATAAAGGAGACACAAGAGTAGATGAGTTTGTGAAGAGGATTTCCTGCCTACCTTAGTGGGAGACCAGACGCGGATGCATGCGACACACTTTTGCAGCCTGTTAACTATCATTGGTGAAATACAAATGAGACAAACTCTGAATGAGAATAAGAATAACAATAAAAGATATAGTGCAACAGCCCTGATCCAAGCTGCAATTGTAGACTGCTGAGCGCTAACAACTTCCGGTGACGCAGGTCACGTGCCATCATAGGTTAAAGATGCCTTCCTTTTTCTTTTCTTTTTTAGAAACTGTGTTTTCTTTTCTCATCTTTCTTCTTTCTACCCGCAATCTTGCTGCTGAAGGCTGTAAATTTCCTCAGTGTGGGACAAATAAAGGATATCTTATCTTATCTTTTAAATACTTTTTGGGTGAAAATGAAACTGATTAAGGTGCAGTATATTACATAAAACGTATATTACTAACATGCACAGAGATACACAAATGTTTTTAAATGTTTATTTTTTTAATATCCTCTACACCCTTTACGATCGACTTGGAACCAGACCGTGAGCTACCGGTCAATCGCGATCAACGTAATGAGCACCCCTGCCCTAGACAATGATACAGTGTAGTCCAAAGTTGACGCACGTGATGTTTATCTATTCGTGTGTTGAATGAACATAACGGATATTTAAATATATATATATATATATATATATATATATATATATATATATATATATATATATGTATGTGTGTGTGTGTGTATATATATATATATATGTGTGTATATATATATATATATATATATATATATATATATATTGTATTTTAAAGTCATTAAATGTACATTAAAAAATAATGAAGTATTTATTTCATTAATTATCGACGATGTCAATGCAAATGTCGTACATATGTGAAGTATCGCTTCGATGCCTTATTTCAAGTAGATCCTTGGAATAATCCTTGGAATGTGTATTAAATGTTTATCGAACGCTACCATCTTTAAAAATGTAAACAATTTAAACAATGTAGCAGCTTGAGGACAAAACTGAAATCAGTCACATTGTGCGAGCAGTTCTTCCACTCTTGTGGCCTGGGTGAAGTGAACACACGGAGGAGTGCAAAGGGTGCAGCAGTCAAGGCCGGCAGTTTGCGCCACAGACAGAACTGTGCATCGTTCCCTCCAGCTATCTGGTGCAAGTCGCTCATGTGTTGGCAGGCCGTTGCAGTTCAGCACAGC
>CAAKHF010024221.1:13060-31013 GCA_901007745.1 Hippocampus kuda | reverse complement strand
AGGGTGGGGGGGGGTGGTGAGGGGGAAGAGGATATGCTTGGTTACGAGGGAAGACAAAAAGTGTGGCAAAGGAAAGGAAAGATTAGTGTTCCACGTGGATCTGTTTATCCTAAGGAGCACAGGGAGCGGAGATAAAGCTCCGAAGGGCCCCACGCGGCCCCTCAGACAGAGACCCTGTGCCAAGGGAACTGCTTTCCCTGCCTTGTGCCCACCAGATGAATAGGATTTAAGCAAAGTGGAAGATTTTGCCCCGCCCGTTCCCTTCCATTCATCCTCTACCGAATAACCATTTCACGGTAAACCAACACTGTCGGATGGACTTGAGAGAGGAAAATAGCTCAACTGGCATGTTTGAAAACACATTAAATAGAAAATATAGTCCTTAGTTCTCATGTGAGGGAAGTGAATATAATTATGCTTTCGTTCTTAACATCACTGTGGTGGAATCAAAATTCACTCAAATCTAATTACCACACTAAATAGCTTTGAGGCTTTTACAAAAAACATTGTAACTTTTTTGGGGGGCATAATAAGAAGGGATTTTAAAATGATAAATAAGAACAGTGACATTTAATCATCGCATATTTACATTAGAATTAACATCAGGCTTATCTGTCTTTAACCTGCTTGCAGAAAATTGGACCGCAGCCCTCAGTATTGAATCTAATATTCAGCCATCGCTTGGCCTGTTTTCCCCATTTTTTTTCTTCTTCTTCTCATGTAGCTGCCTATTAAAAGGCACGGCGTCGTTTGGAATGCTGGTTTCTATTTTTGAAATGTTCTGAAACGATGTTTGCATACATTTGCATAGCCAAGTGCAAATTGAGCCATGAATATGCAAATGCGGAGATGATGTCTGTGGCAGCCTCCGCTGTGCCAGGTTTATAGAAGGACTCACACGCGTGCACATACGCATACACATCCATATGGATTCTCACCCCGTTCATCCATGTTATGCTTTTAGGGGATAACTTATTGAAAATCAAATTCTAAAAATCTTTTGTTTTTTTGTAATGCCATATTAGGTGCTTTATTTTTTATTTTTTTGAGCCTTCCGCTGCTTCATCAATTTGATGATAAGATACATTGTCGTATCAAGGTCCTCCAACTGACACTGGGCCCAGACACCAGCTCATGCTCTGTGCAGCTGACCCCTCAAAATAAAGGCTGACTTAATTTGTTTACTATATCGCGGACACTCACTCTGGCTCCCACCCCTAGCCCCTCCCATTCCTCACTCTCCTTCTTTTTTAACCTCCAAGCCATTAAAAGCATTTGACATGTGAGTTTTAAATAGGATTGTTGTGAGCATTAAGTCAGTTTCCTGCAGTTGGGGCGGGTGCTGGCAGTTCTAAAGGGGAAAGGATAATGCTTCATACTGTAAGTCATATTAGCCCCGCAGGGCCAATAGAGTTGTTGATTCTGAGCCACTTTATTTGCTGCCAAAAGTATTTACACGTATTGCTTTTTACAACGCTGAGGCCATCGTTCATTTTCAAGGTGGCAGGTAGCATTTAATCAAGCATGAAGGCACCAAGCAATATGTTCAATATGTTTAACATCATCAGTGATTAAACTAACTAATTTGCTCATTTCGAACCTTTTGCTGCAAAATTATACACTAAGTGTGCACGTTTAATGAAACATTTCCTCCACATGGTTGGATTCTCACTGGCGGATTTCGGATTAGATTATACATTTGTAGTCCCGTATAGTGCAGTAGTTCACTTAATGTCTTAAATCACAGTTTGTAGCTCAGTGCTGTTATGTCTACACTCTCTATTGGATAAAATCTGAAACAACAGGTCAATTAGCGTGGGAGAGAACATGCATTTAAATTTTTAATTAAGGCTATTAAGGACAAACAAATGAACAATACAAGCTGTGTTGTTGGCAACATTCGTCTTTACTGGTTCGCTGAGGCTACTGTGACACCTCAAAGGTTTTTCTTATAATTCTGTGCCTCCGTTTCAGATCTCAGTGGGGATCCCAAATAAAGCCGAGTAAATCTGCACATGTACTCCAGAGAAATTATGCAAATCAAGGAGAAAACAAAAAAAGAGCCTTATCATAACGTTCCATTCCCCTGAGCCCCAGATTAAAAACTCATTCATTTGTTAAATATTTGACACATCTATGCTTTAGATTTACGCCTCGGGATTTCATACCAACTTGTGTGGGAGAAATCCCCCCCACTGATGCTGGCACAGTCAACCTGGCACGTTTACACAAGGCCAGAGGAGTGCATGTGTGCGTGTAGAAAGACAGATTTTTACAATAGTGCTTTGCACTGCCTGAATGAAGGGTTGGACGTTAAGAGTAGGCACGATCGAGATTTTAATCTCATTATTCAAACAAATCCAATTCACGTATCAGTGTCAAGTTGCTGAACATGCAAAATAAACAGCCCATTGTGTGGCACGTGCAAGGCAGTCTGCAAGGTTTCTCACAATGTTATGATTCTTTGTGATACAATCCAGGATAAAGTCTCTATGTTGACGCTAGCACAGACAAAAAATCCAATGAAACTAACAGATAAAACAAAACGCTGGACATGTTTAGGCTACTCTTTGTAAATAACAGACTTCTAATTGGAGTGGTTGGTGCACCATTTTCTATGTGACGTCAATTTTAATCTCTTTCAAAGACACATGATACACTGTAGACCAGGGGTGCCCATAAGGTCGATCCTGATCTACCGGTAGATCTAAGACAGGTCCCAAGTAGATCCGAGGAGTGTCGAGGAGAAAAAAAAACAAACAACCATTTGTGTGTCTTTGTACATGTTTGTAATATATATTTTTTTGTGATATTGTACACTGCACCCTAATCATTTTATCAGTCTAATTTTCACCAAAAAAAATATTTAAAAAATAAAATAAAGCAGGTAAATCTTGAATTTACGGTGGCGCGTGATTACGTCACCGGAAGTTGTTAGCGCTCAGCAGTCTGCAATTGCAGCTTGTGATCAGAGCTGTTGCGCTCTATCTTTTATCGTCATTATTCTCATTCAGAGTTTGCTTCGTGTACAATTCACGAGGGCATGGGCAAAGAATAGGAAACTAGGAGGGCCCAGGTAAGCACTTTAAAACGGTACGTGTGAGCTATGATAGTTGACAGGCTGCAAAAGTGCATCGCATGCCTCAGTTTCAGGCTGTTTCTCATCATGGCGTGCGTGTGTGTGCGTGTGTGTGCGCATGTGTGTGCGCGTGTGTGTGTGTGTGTGTGTGCACGGGCGCGCGCGCGTGCCGGTAAGGGTAGATCCCGGGAGGTTAGTTGATCGAAAAGTAGATCTTCGATCCAAAATGTTTGGGCACCCCTGCTGTAGAGTAAAGCATTGAGACACAAGGCCACACCTAAAGGAATTGGAAAGAGAAATAGAACACACCCCCAACCCCACCCCCACCCTTTGATGCTGTATTAGTTTAGGCTCTTTTGGCAAGAATTGGTGTTTGTGAGAACGTTAGTCCACGATTCAGAATTTGCAACGTCAGAGGACCCTGCTGTTCGATGATTGATTATCTCTGTTTTTGTTCATCCCATCGGTGTTTGATGGAGTTAAGAATAGTGCACTCAAGTTGATTCACGTCACACTCATAGCGCGGTGCTTAGCACATTTGCCAAACTGTTCTAAGGTTCGGGGTTAGAATCTCGGCTTTGGCCTTTCAGTGTGGCGTTTGCCTGGTCTCCTCATGTTTTCTCCAGAGATTCCGGCTTCCTCTCACAAAACACTGTGATTGCCCGGTGACCAGTGTTGGGCGTTACCCTGCCTCTCGACCAAAGTCAGCTTTGATAGGCTCCAGCTCAGCTGCAACCCAAATGAGGATAAGCGCTACAGAAAATGGATGGATGGATTTGTGCGCTGGCCATCTGTCAATCTGGAGCAAAAACAGACATTCCTCAAACTGTTCCAAGAATGTTGGAAGCATCGTATTGTCCAAAATACTGTACCTTAGTAGAAGAGATTAGGATTCAGTGGGAGCTAAGGTGGTAAACCTACAGCGGATTGATAAATGATTTGATTAATAGGTGTGTGTCAAAACCTTTGTCCAGATGGCTTGTGATGATGAAAGACTCAGAGGAGGTAATGCTACATCTGATTTCAAAGAAGAGAACTTAGTGATATTGAATAAGAAAGCAGCATATATTTTGGGATGTTAGGAAAAAATCGGGACTGAAGTTGAATACACATTGGAAAGATGTTCAAGGGTGCTTTGTGCCTTTTATGTGCAATAGGTGTTCGATGCTGAGACAAACCAATGCTATTCGACAAACTGGAACCGATTCAGAAAGGATGTGAGGAAACACATGAGAAGTAATGCAGCAAGGCGCAAAGCCATTATGTCTACCCTGAAAATAATTCACATGGGACGAAGCAGCTTTACAGCTTCATTCCTGGATAAGACTAAAAGAAAGGGTTAGCTTTGTGGGGGAAATCATGGAAGAGGAGGGGGCAACATAATTAGATGATCACAAACTGTACCCGCAGCTCAGTTTTCACTCTGTGGTCCAAATTATAAACCGTCATATTTTTAAAGTCACACTGACATTCTTTCATCCCCAGCAGCTGCCAAAAACAACCAAGGCCAGGCTTGTCTTGGCGCAGCATCAAAAAGAAGGACCTCGCTGCAGTCACACAGCAACTGAAAACATTTACACAGCTGGGACCCTCGAACCATGAGGCTGCCCTACCCTGCTGCAAGGAACGACTCAAAGACAGAGCTAGACATGGGGCGGGGGTTGTGGGGGGTTAGGGCTACAGGTGTTGCAAGAGGTTAATGATGGAGCGCAGGATAATAACCTGATGACCCCTTTTTCCCAAACCCGGTGATTACATTCAGTATGACTGAAAGACAAAATCCACACAAACCTAAATACACTCTTCACCAAGGAACCACATTCAGACACAGTTTTTGCACCAGTATGAAATGTTGTTCATAAGCGTAGGAATAGCAGGGAAAAGACTTCACGGCCGTAACCAGGTGTGTCATTGTTGTTTAAGTGTTAAGTGTTTGGTTTGGTTTGGTTTGGTTTGTTTATTGAACATAGAACATATACAGTAATAATTTGACAGAAAATAAGGTAAATAAAATAGTAAAAAGGAAAGAGAAATCAGTCATCATTCAACACAGTTATTATGTTCAAGGGAGTAGGAAGAAGTAAAGAACTTTTCTAGTCCTACCCCGTAGGACAAGTGATTCACAAGTGTTAAAGTGAATTCAACAAAATGTAGTGTAATAAGCCTCCGAATGTATTATTTTAAGTAATTTTGTTATAATACTCACCATTAATGTGAATGGTTTTCCGTTCCTCACGATTGCTAGCAAAGCTAGCGGAATTATAGTCAGCTTGCCGAGTCCATTTGCGGAGTTGCTGCTGGCTAGCTTACGCCCTGCTCAGTAGCTTGCACGCTTCCTTTCTGCTATCTCTCGCAGGCTATTTTGATGCGAACGTACCATGGCGCGTGTCAAAGTGCCGCTTTACATTCAACCGATTCATTGATGGTATTTTGCAAATTAGACACACCGCAGAACCTGTTCCCTCCAGAAAGACGAATCCTTCGGTCCATTCGAGCAGTGAAAAGTCGATGGACGGATTAAACAATCAACAATATTTTGTTTTATCTGCGAGCCAGATGCAATCATCAAAAGAGCCATATCTGGCTCGCGAGCCATAGGTTCCCAACACCTGTTCTATTCTATGCACCTTATAATGCGGTGCGCCCTGCGTATGAAAACAGTTTTTAAAGAGGCCTTTCATTGAAGGTGCACCTTATTCTCCGAAGTGCCTTATAGTGCGGAAAATACGGTTGACTTCAGTTGCAAACGTATAAAAATATGGTAAATCCATGTGATTTTCCCAACTTTTCCTAAAAATAATCCAATAATACATTTTCAAATGTAGTTTAACCAATCCAAAGGATTTTCTTTCTCAACGTGTCCACTGTGTGACCTCTTTTACGCGAGCAAAGCCAAAGTAGGTGCTGCCATCAAATATCCCCATAACAACATACAGTATATGATCTTACTTGAAACTGCAGTTTTAGCAACTCCTGGTTGAGTCGAAGTAAAAAACGGCATTTATGAAAAATTCGTTGCTAGGTTGTCGTGGTTACATTAATAACAGAACCTAAAAACAAACAACATGTGACTCAACTTGGTCTCAGTCGTGATGAAAATGATATCACAACAAAATTGTGTGTGGTAGAGCACATTTTCACGACAATAACAGCATCAGTGTTCCATTGCGACCATGACTCACAAACCTTCTTTATGATGGCATTTGCAATCGGGATCTTAACGACTTTTTCCTGTGGTCTTAAAATCCTACAGTCAGAGGTGATTTATGCCATCCATTAATTAAACCAAGTATTTAGTTGCGGGGGCCTGATGACGCAACTGTCACTTATATGTTGACGGAGGACAATTTGGGCGCTCGCATTTGTCAATGTAGTCTGCCATTTAATTCCAGATGGAAAATACTTAATGTCCTTACAGCTTGATAATAGTACTATCGTACAATACTGTGTATATAGTGCTCATAATGAGACCACAACATACTCTGCACTGGATTTTAGGGACCAGGCAACGCTTAACACGAACTGTGCAAGGAATATCTCTGAACTAAATGTAAATAACAGATGAGTTTGTCTGTTGTTCATAGACATGCCAGGTGTTTGCTTTAATTCCATTTACGGAGCGGTTCAACTCCCTCACTTCATGTTTTTCTACATATTTGGAAACCATTAGAATGAAATAGAATATTGTTTTACTCTGGTCAACAGTGGCGGCAGTGAATGCTCATACACCTGTTAGGATCAGCATTCAATGTCATGCAGCTCCAGACAGAAAGTTCCTGCAAAGCAAAACTATACTCGTTTGGTTAAAGGATATTGTAGATGTGTGATTGCTTTAGCATATGGAACGTAATCTCTAAGGTCAAGCAAGAGGGGATATCAGGATATATAAGTGGATTTAGACATGCCTGGAAGCATGCTTGCTTTTACCTGCTGTCTACAGGACCTAACAAGATGTGCTATGTTGATGTTAAAGTCTTAGTTGCAAATTCCAAACCCTTTCCAGGTGTATGGGACGTGGGGGTGAGGGTAGACCTCTATATAAGAAACCAATAATGAAGGAGTTCGGTGTTTTAACTGATGTTGGTTGAGCAACAGGAGGCAGGGCAGCTCAGCGAATGCAAGCTTGAGTTGATATTGTACCACTTTTCCCAGTAACTTTAAGAATGCAGAGGAGCATTGATCTATCTCTCGCTCAGTCCAGGAGAGGGAATCAAAGCAATGCAGAATTGGACCATCACTGCATAAAACACACACACAAAACTATTAAACTTCATTTCCAAAGTGTGTATGACCATTTACAGCCATGGAAACTAGAGAAGAAGTGGGTGGGATCTTCTTCTAAGTAGAACCAGATTTGATTTTCAGCACACCCTTTCATTTATGCCCAATGTTCCTCTTGAAAGCTGCTCCTGTAAAAACCATTGCTCAGTGAAAGGTAGACAGACATATGGACTGACACTACCATGACCTATTGCTCTAAATACCTCATCATTTTCTCCCCCATACCATTGTTGCCACAGTTGATCTTATTAAATCATGAACATGTGAACTTGTGACTTATAATTGGAGAAAGTAATGCAACAGCGATACACAACCATAGCCTAGCAAACAGCAGGAAGAAGTGACGCATCTTTGAGTGAGACTCTTCATTTGTATGTGGAAGGAAACAGCAACTTTTATTGAGCTTTTATTTCAACAAGACCAATTGAGAAGATAGAGTAGAGAATATTTTGTTCTAAAATGTCATACATCAGAACCTAATGGTTTCGAAATTAGTCCAACATGTGAAGGAAACATGTTGCTTAAATTCGAACCACCCTCGTGGACAATGCTAGGCGAGACATCAGAATATTGTGGGGAGCTATTAGGGCCCTGAGAACATGAGAAGAAAAATAATATGTAGCACATGAGGAGTTACTTGAACGTTACAGGCACAGCTGGGACACAAATCACCTTTGCATTATGCCTAAGGTCCGATGTTTTTATTGCTTTACATGCTGATTTTACTGATGGTTAACTTTTTTTTTTGGTATGACAGTTAAGAATGTTACTTAAAACATTTACTTGTAAATTAATGTGTGGCATTATTTCTATTGTTTTCTGACTAATAATCCTTTTTTGTAAGCCAAACAAATCAGAGGTGTACCAGTATTTTGGATTGTGCTTGACCTCAAAGGTTCCATTGAGCATGGCATTGGCCTATGGCATGTGAATGCAAATTACACTCTCAACATGGAGGTGATATGCTTTCCACTATAGACAAGTAAATTCATGCACGGCTGTGTAGTATCCATCCATTTTCTAATCCGCTTATCCTCACGAGGTTCGCGGGCGTGCTGGAGCCTATGCCAGCTGTCTTTGGGCAGGAGGAAGCAGGGTACACCCATACACACAAACGACCATTTGCACACAAAGACAAGCACACCTAAGGACGACTTTTCCGTTAACCTGTCACGCATTTTTCTTGGAATGTGGGAGGAAACCGCAGTACCCGGAGAAAAGGGCACAGGGAGAACATGCAAACCCTACACAGGAAGGCTGAATCGAACTCTATGCCTTTGTACTGTGAGGTGCACAGTTGACCACCGTGCACGACTGTGTAGAAACTTCGATCCATGCCATGATTTTAGAACAAGCCCTCCATTTTAACACCATTCTCTTTACATCCTCCAGTTTCACCTTTGGTGGAGATGGTGCAGGACTAAAATGAAGACATTTGGGAAAGCCAACAATGTAATAGTGCTAAGTATCTGATGGATACAATAGTCCTTTACAATGTAGTGGGTAATAAAGCAACAGTACATTTAGCTCCAAATCACGCAGAAGAGACATGCTGAGCTGTCTGACACTGGCAGAAAGGACTGCTCAATTAGGAACAGATTTAAGATGAGAGCGTTGATTCCCCAGCCCAATTAATTAGCACTAGAAGAGACGCGAGGCAGCCAGAGAGCAAAGGGGAGATTTGGCTAGGAAAAGCTCATCAGGGACCCGATCTCCCACTTGTGCCTTCTGGCCCCCTCTCTGTTCTATACTCTTACTTCCCTGTTTCTCTGGCATGTTCGGTTTTTCTCAGATTAGGCTCATTCGACTCCCTATTCACCTTATGCTCATCCCTCACTCCCAAGTTTTGTTATCCTCCATGTGCTATAGACTCTGTTTTTCATAACACAACTCTGCAATCTGGGTTAGAGCTAAGATTGATGAATTGTAATTGCAGTTCTGAATGTAAAGCAAAGCTACAGTTTGTGGCACAGTTATATTAACCAATATTCCGATATGTGACCTTTGCTTGTGTAGTTGTTGGCATAGCAGATTTTCTTGCAGCGGATGCGGGGGCAATTCCCAGTGAATACCTCATCCACAATCACGTTGAACATTCAAATGTTGACTCGAATGCCCAAAGTGCTTACTTAGATTTATAGGTACACTGCATTCATTAAAAATGCAAACAGTGTGCAGAAAAATATTATTTCAAGAAAATGTCTGGAATATCTGAATGGGAGACTTTTCTATTCCATACATGAGAAATGTTCAAAGATTTTTAAGCATTATTTATGTGATGGTCGTAGTAGTAACAGTGAGATAAGAGACATGCTATTAATTTTACCTTCACTCTCAAAAAGATTTTTTAAAAATAATTGAATTGTCCAGGTTATAGGTAACATTAATGGCGGGCTTTTTTTTTTTAAGTCATTGTTCATGGTCTCATTTCTTTTAAAATTACAAACGGCTGCCATTTTGAACCATTTCAAGAGGGGATTTTTATTTTTGTAGATTTTTTTAATATCCACTGTATATCAAATAAGTTAGTCATGTATGATTGCTTCTCTTTATTGACCCTAATTTCCCCATGCAATGTATTTTATGTCTTGCAGTAGTGACTGATGAGATGAAGGAGGAGGACTGATGAAAAGCGAGGAGGAGGTTGCGCTGAGCTTTGCAAGCTTTGTGCTCTTGAACCTCGTGGCGGGACGAGGGTGCTTTTCAAGTCTGTCCAACGTTGAGTGAGCGAGCGGCTGCCTCTTGTCGGCGCCTCGCCCGTCAGGCGGCTTTGGGCCGAAGCCACAAAAAGGACTTTTACTGAATAGACTGTACAAAACATGACACTCATCTTAAAATGCATATGTTATACGAAAGTTATCACTGTATAGGAACATGTAAAATTTAAAAAATTATGCTAATGCTGATGCGGTATCCAACAACGCTATATACACTATAGAGACACAAATTACAGATGCAACTACAGAAGTCGGCCCGTCAGTAAATTTTGCTGGTCTGTCATTCGTCCTTTGCCAGCAGCCAGGCCACCCGTCCGTCATCATAAAATGCCCAAAAGTTTTACTTTAAAGTTTAAAATAGCTTTCTTTCACCAGGGTTCCGCTTCTCATTGTGACCAATGGTAGAAGCCAATCCTTCACACTGGCAGACATCAGCGGCATCCTAAAACTGAAGGGATGATCTCTCAAGGGCAAACTGCTTTCATTTTTCGCCATGCCTGAGAGCTTGAGAGAGAGAGAAGCTAACAACAAAGGTTTCACTTCACTTCATTGAGATGGACTTTATTGACTGTACTGCTGAACAGTGTATTTAAAGCTCATTAGCTGGAAAATTTACGATTTACATTCACAAACATCTGCTTATGGGTGCCCACTTCAGTGTTATCAGCTTGATGAACCCGTTTCCCACCACACGATACATGCACACTCCCCCACATTGCTAAGTCACATTCATTGGGCTCTCCATTAAAGGACAAGTATATGCAACACAACAATGCTTTGTGCATACCGCCACGTACTGTACAGGAACCACAAAACGTTTCTATATTCTGTAGTCAATGCAGTCTGCTTGAAGTAAGCCTTGTGTTTTTTCACCTCCGTGAACAAACACGCGAGAGAGAGGCGGTGTGCGTTTTTTGTCAGTCATCAGCGAAACAGGAGTCCGTCAATGACAGACTGAGAAAGTCCGTCACCGAAAAAAAACAAAAGCGAGAACAAACCAAAAGCGCCTGCAACAGGCAAGGAGCAAGAAAAACGTAAATTGCTTGCCAACTCAAAAGACAAGAGAATGCAATACACCAAGAACATAAACCGAGACTACAATACAATACATCCTGATCTATATAGCGCTTTCCCAACAGCTGCAGCTGTAACAAAGTGCCCTAACAAAACAAAGTAAAATAATAAACACAACACATAACATAAAAGACGGACAGTCGTGCAATCTTAACCACTTTCCCCTCATATGCTTTTTGTTTGAAGCAGTTCTAGATGACAGGGGAGAGACTCAAAGTGTCCTTTTTCCAGTGGATTGGAGACGTCGTGCTCAAAAATGTGTTCATGTCGGCTACAAGCGGAGTTTGAAAGTAAACAAGAAGCTGTAGCGTCCATCCGCTACATAACATACTCCAAGAATACTTACAGAACAAAAATACGATGAGTTACTAGGCAAAGGCTATGAGGAATAAAATACCAAGAATGTCTCGAGAATTGAAGCACTTGTGGACAGAGTCATGAGCAAGGTTTTATATTCCGACAGTGAGTTGTCAGCGTGGCATGGCTTTTAAAGGAGAGAAGTAACGCGGCCAGATTTGGGATAGGTGCGACACGTGAGTGAAGGCCTACTCTCCAGCTGGAGACTGAAAAAAACTAAACAAAGAAGAGAGGAGCATGACAGATACTGACCCGGTTTGTGACAATTACATTGACAGACGAAAATCTGCTCTCGTCAGTGCTGAGTATGTCAGTTTTTCGAAGCTTCCCGTCATTCGTCAGTAAAACAGGCATCAATTACTGACGGTTTGATGGACCTTGTATCAATACTGATAGAAGGTTCATCTCTGCTAAAAAATGTTATTAATATTAAGGTTTGTGAAGTTAGCCTTTTAAGCCTGCATTTAACCTAATTTGTGGGGCAATACAATAGTTCAAATATATCAAAACCTACATCAGGTTTACAGTACTGGTCATCAAAACATATTTTACATTGAGATGACCTTAGACTGGGAAAACTGAGTGCAAATGCATTTTATTCTTAATATTGAATCTAGTAGAAAAAAAAGAAAAATGAAAAGCACATTTCAACATGTCTGTAATTTAATAAATAAGTTATCTTTCGAATGTTCCAACAAACAGTCTGACTGCTAACAGAGAAAACATTCTGCACATTTCCAAAAGAAAGTCTTTTGCAACCATCAACATGGTGGTGACTCGTGAATTAAACTTGCCTTTCATGCGAGAAACAATGGAGTGAAAAAAATCTAATGGGGAAGATTGAGGCATTCATTCCCTGGATGTCACAGTATGACATTAAAAGAGGCTATGGAAAAGGTCAATGTTACATAGGTACAAAAACAAAAGATCATGTATTAATAGATATGCTACTGACATTGTGATACCAATTGTACTATGCAATGCTGTACTTCAAGTAATATGGTTTGTTTGGTTGGTTTGCAAGTAAGTTGCAGCGGTCTTAGCGCCTTCCCTGGAAGGCTGGAGACGTTAAGATGGTAGCTCATCAGTATGATGCAACCCAATTTGTATTTGGTGGCTCAAATGAAGCATATCTCCAGTGGTTTGTAAATAAGCGAGGGCCGTGAATATATATACCGGTAATGTCTGAGTCCCTGACGCCATTACCGCGGCATCACACAGGCCATCTATAAAAACACAACAAAACTTCAGTACCACAGGCTCGAGCCAAAGCTCGTCAAATTACTTTGGTTGGAGGGAGGAAACCAAAAAGCAATCAATAGAGGGGAGGGCCATCCCTCACTGGGCTGTATGAATTTTTGATGCCTGTGCTGCTGTAGCTCCAGACTATCAATTATGAGATAAACAGGGTCTAGGTGATTGTTGTCATGGTGTGCAGGGCTTCTATCCAATTAGATCTCGCACCGACTAATGTGTTAATATCTTACATAATTGGAGTTGGGGGCTATTTTTCCCTCTCTCAAATGTCAGGCAGACTACACCATTAGCACAATCTTATCTAGGCAGGCAAACTAATGTCTATGAAATGTACAGGGTGATTTGAGTTTGTATAATACAGAATTCCATCCAGGTAGTTTAGAGGACGATTGTATGTTTGTAACTTTTAACATTAGCCGAATGGCATTCATATGCACATTATACTGTGGCCGTATATCAACCAGGTTTTGGGAATTTTTGCCTATAGTTTCCCATATACAGTACATGCCAAAACACTGCCATTAAGTAGATTGTCCAAAAAAAAAAATTGTAATTACTGTATTTGGGAAACTTTCAAGAGGTTTTTCTGGTGAAACTTAAATGTCACCCAAAAAAAGTGTTATCATAACAGTAAAGGTGATGGAGAGACACTGATATACACAATATATTCTTTGACAGTTGAACCTAAGTATTGTGTATTTGCAACAATGTTATTTTTCCATTGAATTACATGTCAATACTTGTTTCAGTGTCAAAAATGATTTTCTACGATGCCATAAATGTTATTTTTGTTTTGAATCCATGGAATGTGTATGGAAATAAGCAAAGCGAAAGTAACTAATGAAACAATGGAGGCAAACCAAAAAAAAAAAAAAAGGGATGGGCTTAGCAAGAAAAAGAGAAGACCGCCAGAGCAGCAAGGGATGAGACGGCTGCCTGGAAAGACGATTAGTATTCATGTGGTGTGGTGCTCCAGAGAGGATTAATGGACTCTGATGCCTAATATCCTGGAGAACAATTAATTTGCCCACAGTTTTGTCATGGTTGAAAGTCAAATGCTGGAACAGATCGATGCGCACAGCCGCCAGTGAAATCGCGGCAGCCCCTTCTGCCGGGCGCAGAATTTTAATTTCATCATCATCATTTTAGCCGGCTGCCACCCTCCACGAAGCTGTCCCTGACATGGCTGAGAGTTTCGCCTCATCCCGACAAGCATGGCACACACACACACACACACACACACACACACACACACACACACACACACACACACACACACACACACACACTCACGTGCACGCTTCAGTGCACTGAGGCCTCCAAATAGCGTGCAGTGACTGAGAATAAACTTAAAGCAATTATGGTTATTTGTGTTATAAACTCACTTTACTAGGTACACATGGGCAATTTTATGAACCAATACAGACCATTGTCAAAATAAGGCTTTAAAAATTAAATGCTGTTTGGATTGCCAGTGTTTGTAGCAGGGTAGAACTCCACTGGGTTGCATTGACTGACATTTTGTTTACCACATGTAGCTATATGAATGTATCAGAAACAATAACACCCCCCCGGATGCATTATTTTAAAACACAACCACAGCACTTCAATGTATTATAAACCCAACGCAGTTGTCGTTGTTGAACATGTTACATTCACTTGTTGTACTTTTTTATTTTACGATTTTAGATTATGTCATGACAAGTGAATTAATGTCAGTGAGTGACAGTTTCAGAAATGTCTTACATCCCCTAGTTTTGATGGTTTATTTCCATTCCCACCTCCGAACTCTGCATTATCTACCACTCCTATGATCACATCTGACAGCATACATGCAGTGCATCCAGAAAGTTTTGCCAGCGGTTCACATTTTCCACGTTTTTTTTTTTTACAGCCTCATCCACGTGTTGTCTTCATTTTATATTTTTAATACATTAGCAAAATTAAAACATACTTTTTCACATTGTCATAATAGGGTATTGTGTGTAGAATTGTAAGGAAAAATGCATTCACTCTATTTTGGGATGAGGCTGGAACAACAAAATGTAGAAAATTTCAAGCGTTGTGATTACTTTCCGATTGCACTGTAAACTGCTCACACTGTGTGACAGCTGTTTTGCATGAATATTTTCTTTTCCTGCACAGGTGGAATAATCAACAACCAATCCACCTATTCTTACTGAGCGACCAAACATTACTCAACATTATCAAGCACGATGATTGCACACATTCTCGCTAATTATGTTATTTTTCCCAAATGCCGTATGTTGTAAATGATACATTAATCACATTAAGGCCACACTTACACAATTTGAAACAAAGTTTAAATTCCATCTTGCCTTAAATAAAATGACCGTAACATGCCTGATTCATTGCTGCCAGTGAATGGCTCGTCCTCACTTTTACTCCCTGTAGGCATGGACACAAAAATGATTTCGCCATACGCTATTCATGTGAGAGCCTGACTAGGTATTAATAGTAACCGGCGTAGAGTCGACGCCAATAACATCAGGAACACAATCACATGCCAACATCACCATCGGCAACACAGCGGTGATTGCCACGCATCACTACACCATCATCAGTGGCGGTAAATATTTCATTAGGGATGCAGATGTGTCAATTAAAGATACGTAGAGACAAAGATGGGTCCCTCATCTGTGTGCCTGCTTTATTACACACTTATTTTCTCCTCCCCTGCTCGAGGATATTCTTATTAGCACATTAATGCAATACAAGTGTGAGAGACACAGGACACCAGACGGGAACCCAAATGGGAAAAAAACAACGATGTACTTTTGACAGACTTGCCTTATAACGTGAGTGAGTAGATCTGACCTAAATTCATTAGTTTGTTGAAATTAGGGTGAGATGAAATAATAGCATTTACGTGAAAAATCTCGAAATAAAAAAGAGATCTATTTTCTATTTTGGAACACGCACACACACACACACACACACACACACACACACACACACATTCTCCCGAGTTTAATCTTAAATGTCTTGCTATTAAACTCATGCCTTTGTCGAAGTTAGCCACAGCAGGGGAGGGGGAAAAAAACTAGACATCATTCTATGAATTATTAAAGACGCTGGCACTAATTTATTTAATGAATTAAGAAGAGTCCAGTGGGGGGTATTTCAATAATGGCACACTGTTAGTAGTGTTTTAATAAGGATGGCACACACTGATTGGGTAATTACATCTCAGCTCTCCCCACGCTGCCTCACTCTGGGACCACAAGAGGCGGAAGCATTGTGACAGTAGTTTCCTACTATGCTATATTCATCATCAAATACACACATAACATGACGTGAGCCCCGTCTCATTGCCTTTCTGTTACATACACAATTAGCTTTGGTCTAATCATAAATTGATGTGTCCAAAGAACTCCTAGTTATTGTTGTGTACCAAAAATTATTTTTCAACATAATGCATGCATTCAAAACTCTAAATAGATTATTCAAATATCTGTATATTTATTTAGAAAGACACTCTTGTCAACTCTCTTACAATATGTTTGAATGTGAGATTAACACCCTCAGATCGATCATCAGGCATGAAGGACTGATGACTCTATCGGGAAAATAGATCCATACTGGAGCTTTTCGAAGAATGTGCAGCACACTGCTTTATCAAAAACCATAGAGGAAGGCTAAAAGTTTATAATCTCCTACTGAATGTGCAAACTAATCAATAGAGTTCAAGATAGAGTTTAAAATATGTCACTTAAAAAAGGAAAAATGAGAGGACCGTCAGGACAAGGAACGGAGGAAATAATCCCCTTTCAGCAAAATGTCAGACATGATGAGGACTTTTTTTAGCTAGCAGTAAAGCCCACATGCTTTGTCCAGCTCAGTCATACTGTTCATACATCTAAAGGCTTCATTCAGAAACACAGATGGTAAAAAACAAAACAAAACAACTGAGAGCAGGAGAGAGAGAGCGAGAGAGAGAGAGAGAGAGAGAGAGAGAGAGAGAGAGAGAAGCAGCAAAGCTTGTAATGGGACTGGATCCCAATCAATAGAGACGCTCCTCGGGCCATTCGTAGGCGTAATGACTTTAGGTTTCTCAATAATTAAGATATTGTCACTGTGCTGACTGCAGGGTCAGCCAATCATTAACCCCATGTTAAATATGCCTTTGTTTTAATTGCTTTGCTTTAGCTCCTCCAGATATACAAGGATGAAAATTAAAGAGACAGCAACCTTTTTTTTCCCCGAATGCATGTATGAGTCAGAGAGAGAGAGCACGATAGCCGCCCCCAGGCGTACTTGTATGTGTGCACATCGGCATTCACCATGTAACTGACCCATTAATTGTTCTATCAGCTTTGCTGAACGGTCTTTCCTGAAACAAACGTGTCACATTTGCTCTCCCCTTAAAGTCTGGACCGTTGGAGGTGACATGAGAAGAAAAAAACCTTTTCCCGAATTTTCATCCCCATCGAGCAAACCAGTGAGGAAAAATATGTCACAATGCAGTTTGACGTCTTCAAATAGAGGCGGAACCTAGAGCCAAAGGTGATAAAATAGCAGTGCTCATCATTGCTCATCCAAGAACATTTCTAGTCCACTTCCCCCATCCCAGCGATCAGCACTATGGCCAGTCCTGCCCCAGCCAACTGATGAAAACAATGAATTTAGATTCAACACGCTGCCATTTTTTTTTTTGCCTCTACTACCCATACAGGCTCACGTGCCTTCCTCTCTTCTCTCAGCAGCCCTGCCATTGGCTGCCGGTAAATGGACTAAAGTGCCACTCAATAGGCCGATGCACTCCGTCAAGGCGAGGGGGCTTGACCTTTCCTGGCGTAGGGAAACGCAATTCATATCGGCCCCAGACCAGCTGCCCGCTAAACGAACATCTCATCCAATTTCCAGGCGCTTGCAACACAAAAAACAGAAGTGGGGGGCGGGCGTGTGCTGTGAGGAGTGTTGGGGGAGAGCGGCTTGTGGGCAGGGAAGTCCTGATGGATTTTAGATTGGTTTCTCAATTTCTCTTCACTCCGGAGAAGCTGGCGGAGACGAGACAAAGAGGAAAAACAAACACCAAATGCTGAGCGAATACACACGTGGTGGACAACCACACGCACGCGCGCACACACACACACACACACACACACACACACACACACACACTTCTGTAACATACAAGCTCGGTGTTTCGTGTGGCATCTGATGT
>CAAKHF010024220.1:84045-107761 GCA_901007745.1 Hippocampus kuda | reverse complement strand
TTTACTCGGTGCCCCGCCACTTCCCAGACACTTTAGGGAGTGTGGCGCTGGATGGATTAGTCTGTTTTTACATTTGCTGGATCACCTGGCGGGCTGGAACAAACTAGGTGCACTCGGTGATAAGCGAGCCTTTTCATGATTGTTTGCTTGTTTTAACATCATAGTTCATTACGCTCCAACTTCTCATCACCAGTGGCATAGTCAGCAATGATTTTAGTGGGGCAGCTGGAGTGACACAACAGCTTACGGAGTGACTTGAGCCCATGTGCGTGCGCACACATTCATGCACATTCTTTCAAGAGTCATTGTGTATCATACCATCCACAGTCAGAGTTTTATGAAATAATTAAAAAAAAGCCCAAATACACAGAACCTTGCCCAACACTCATAAATACAAGGAGGAAAAAAGTATGTTCAGTTAAAAGCAACGACTGAGCTTAGTTCTAATGCCATCTTCTTTGTTTTGGTGTGCTGCTGTATCTCATAGTTTCCTATTAATTCAAACACTGATTTACTAGCTAACGGCAAATCTGAGATCATTTGTCACTGATAGCCGACGGCATTTGGCTTACTGTGTTTGATGGCTCGTTCATTGAAATAATATCTCAATAAGCACAACACAAAGCTTAATTTTTCACAATTAGAAATGTTGCTCTTGACTTCAATTTGTTCTTTCAGGTATTATGAGTGTACTGGGCACAATTGCTATATGTGTGCATTTTAGTTTAATGAAACCATGACTGCGGATGGTGTAATAATGACTTGTCTGCCTCCCATATTGGTAATACTTTTGAGTGATGACGATTCTATGCATCAAAAGCCTTTTCGCTAAAGACAAAGCCTTATCTCGTTTGCATACAGATGGATTTTAAATCTTTACTTTAAATGTGCAATTAATCATAATGGATTGTGACAGAGTATGAAAGGATCTAAGAATACTGCATCTGAGTGAAAATGGTTGTAAAGTCACCAATATTAAAATCTTCTAGTTATGGGGGTGCCCAAGGCCACCTTGGCCACCACATAGCTCTGCCCCTGCTTATGGCCCAGAAAAGGATAAGTGACGGTGAGAATGGATGGATGCTTGCTTTCATGTATTTTAATCTCTAATTGGATACTCCAGCTTTTTAGGCTTTTTTACATTAGCATATATTTCATAACACTTATTCCAATACCTTATGATGATTCCCCTCATTGCTAACAGCAAAGCCTGACGTGCATTTTTTTTTTGCAAATGTTGTCACTCCTGGTTTCCCTTCAATGACAGCGCCGTGCAAAGAAAGAAACATGGGAGACGCTTTCATCACGTTATTCCCCCCCCCCCCCCCAAAAAACAACAACAACAACAACAAAAAAACAGATCCAACTTTTGGGTACCAATTTACTGAATGCAATGCTTGCTCAGAAGAAATTATTTTCAAGAAAAAAGGCAAAGAGGAATTTGGAGACTTTGCTTGCTGTTGTTCGACTCCGTCACTCACGTCTAAAACTCATCGTGTGTAATCTGAACACGAAAAGTCTTCAGAAAGGATCATCTAAAATATTGAGGTGTCACAACCCCCCATGGACTATTGATTTTCTTTACTCCGACAGTAAAGCACAACCGAGAAATGTAAAACCAAAAACCCCATTATTTTCTGTCGTGACACACAGAAGCCTATTGTGCATTTCTTGACCTATTGGTCTACTCCAGGAAAGGAAAACAATGCCGACAAAAACACCAAATCAAATTCCGAAAGGCCAAAGACTACATTTTTCTTTACCACAGCAGATATATGCATTTCAAGACCAAAAGTTTGTTTTGATCCAGGGTCTAAAGTTAGTTCCATTAATGTATCACTCAAAGAAAAGAACTTCATCCATGGATAGTGCACCGGTGAGCATTTTGACCAACACTCTCATTTGGAGTGAATCACACTCTTCTCTGAAAAATAAATAAATAAATAAATAAATAAATAAATAAATAACTATATATATATAGAGAGAGAGAGAGAGAGAGAGAGAGAGAGAGAGCATGCAGAGATTGTCATGTATGATCTGTGTTTTTGTTGATTTTGAATTAACTTTTGTTTCATGATTTGTTCCCTATGTCCTTTACTTCATGTCCTGTCTCGCTTATTATATTTTTGTTCCCACCTGTTCTCACATTGTATTTATTTCCCTGATTCGTTTCGGTCTTATTGTTGCCGTAATGTGTAATGTCTATGCAGTCATGTTGTCGCGCTATGACGTTCATCTTGTCTATTTATGGTAAATTTTTGCTTCAGCCGAAACTGTCAGCCAGGTAAGAGTTTTTCTTTTCACCAAAAAAACCAACCAACCAAACAAACAAAAAAAACCAACATAAATCAATCATGTTGTGTTTCCTTTTGTTGTGAGTTTATTCCCTGCGTTTCTTTGTTACTTTAAACCTTGCTTTCTTGCCCTTTTTAAATTTAGTATTTTGAAACGAACCTTTGAAAAATCCTTTTAGTTTTGTATTTGTTCTCTTAAGCTGCTACGCCTCCCCTGAAGTTTTTCTGTTGCTCCACGGGGGAGGCATACCTCACACTTAAAAACATGTGGCTTTGAATCTTCATATATGTCGCCTTTTACCATCTAGTAATCTTTTGACATTTGTCAGACTTTGGGAACCCATTTCGGAACAATGTCTTCTTGGAATATTTGTTTTATGAGAGTGGGAATGCATCCCACACGTTATGTAATCTTACTTCATTCCTCTGGAATTGTATAAGAAGAATTTTTTTCCCCCCCTAAGTGGAGTCGGCATAGTCTGCACTTGATGGCACTCGGCAATCAGGAGGAAGAGGAGGAGGAGGAGGAAAGGGTGTTGTCGGGGTTAACAGAGAAGCATCCTCCTGTTGATGCCCGCCGGCCCTCAAGTGGCCAGGATGTGACACAGGGAAAGTGTCCAACACAATCACACAATTCTCCTTTGCCAAACATGACAGCGCCGTTCGTCTCCACGCTTCATAATGCTTGTTTGACGCCACACACCCTGCGTCTGTCCACTCCAAGTCAACGACGGTCATCCGTCACCTCCCCAGAACGAATCACTCCATTGTATGAAATGTGTATTTTGGCTCATGCAAATTCTATTGAAGACATTCCACATGAATTCAGCGGTGGAGGCGTTTTTCAGTTTCTCGTTAATTTATGATGTGATGATTCTGTCCCACAATGAACCTTGATCACCCCCCGCCCCCCAAATAATACATCTCCGTGTCTCTTTTTAATGACAACCAGAAAGAAACAAAAGGGATGCTGACACGGAAATACATACGTTGGATATAAAAAGTCTACACATCCATGTTAAAATGCCAGTTTTTTTAAATGTATGTTTGCAATGACACCATAAGACCCATATGAATCATTCAATCATTCAACATTATATTGCATATTGCATAAGTGTTCTAATAACTTTGAATGTGACTTTAAAGCTCATGCAGGACATTCCGTGCTATTAGCCGCTGCCTCAGGCCGTCAGCTTGGATGATGTCGAATTAATGTTAACCCTTTCAGGCACAATGGTCACAACAGTGTAGAGCAGGGGTGCCCAAACTTTTTGCACCGAAGATCTACTTTTCGATCAACTAACCTCCCGGGATCTACCCGTACCGGCTTGCGCACGCATGCGCGCGCGCGCACACACACACACACACACACACACACACACACACACACACACAAGGCTTTATAATTGTAAATGTTGAACAGGTTTAACATTTATGATAGTCGGCTCCGATTGGGTATTTAAAAAAAAAATCAGTCTTAACAGAACCCACACAACAACATCATCTTTCTGATCATCATCGCAAGAAATTCTCCAATTTGGCTAAGTTGCCGATATGTAGAACCCTGAAAAATTAGAGTCGGCGGATCGTCCAAACTTGGTGTTGATACCACACCGGAGGATTTTTCTGTTATAAATATCAAACGATATTTACTGTCATTATGATTCATCCATTCATTCATTCATTTTCCGATCCGCTTTCTCCTCACAAGGGTCGCCGGGGGTGCTGGAGCCTATCCCAGCCGTCTTCGGGCAGTAGGCAGGGGGACACCCTGAACCGGTTGCCAGCCAATCGCAGGGCACACACAGACGAACAACATCCACGCTCACACGCACACCCACACCTAGAGACAATTTAGAGTGTTCACTCAGCCTGCCACGCATGTTTTTGGACTGTGGGAGGAAACCGGAGCCGCCATAATGATTTTACTACTAAATCCGCACACAGCTTAGTTATAGACTACAGTTTTCTGACTTTTTCCCCACAATTTTGGGTTACAAAGTGAGCTCACAAGTAAAGTGGACATTTTGTTCTCCATCAGTCCGTAGGATTTTCAATACCCCAGTTCAGGGTGTACCCGACCTGTCGCCCAAAGCCAGGTAGGATAGACTCAGGCTTACCACCATAATGACGACCGGAGATATCGAAAAAGAATGGATGGCTCCCTCATCTGTGTTTAGATCATATAGTTCCTGCCATGTCGTATCGTCTGTGTATTTCCGCCATCTGTTATCAGTCAGCATCCATCAGGTTGTTTTGTCTCAGGTGCCACAGCTGGAAGACAGCTAAGATGTAATGTGATTGTCAGGTTGAAGAGCTATAACAGCCGCCCCCCCCCCAAAAAAAAGCATGCAGCCAGAAGAAAACACTCAGGGGTGTGCCATCCATCCTCATTTTCGACACCCGCGTTTGTCTTATCATTAGTTTGGCTGTTGACTGCGCTCCCCTGCCCCTTCCAAGCTGTTTGCGGATTATTGAAACATATCATGCCTAAATTTAGATTTCGTTGCGGTGGTGGGAGGTGACGGTCAGCAAGGCCTTCGACTGCTCGGCCAAGGTTGTGTTTAGAGATCATCGACTATGCAGTTTGTTGGGGGCTGAAATATGCGGGTTGTTGAGAGCGATGGTGGAGCTGGCGCGAAAATTGTTTTCAATTGATTGCTATGATGACTAAAATCATTTTTGTTTGAGTTTATTCTTTTATAAATGTGTATTTCATTCATTCATCTTCCGAACCGCTTTATCCTCACCAGGGTCGCGGGGGGTGCTGAAGCCCATCCCAGCCGTCTCCGGGCAGTAGGCGGGGGACACCCTGAATTGTTTGCCAGCCAATCGCAGGGCACACAGAGACAAACAACCATGCACGCCCACACTCACACCTAGGGACAATTTAGAGTGCCCAATCCGCCTGCCAAGCATGTCTTTGGAATGTGGGAGGAAACCGGAGCACCCGGAGAAAACCCACGCAGGCCCGGGGAGAACATGCAAACTCCACACAGGGAGGCCGGAGCTGGAATCGAACCCGGTACCTCTGCACTGTGAAGTCGACGTGCTAACCACTGGACCACCGGGCCGCCCAAATGTGTATTTGTTTCCAGATAATCCTTGATATTCATGTTTTTCTTTTACATCTTTTCAAATTATGATGTGCGATAGTTCTGAAAGATCATTTTTTTAGGCTCACGCATGCCAAATGATATCATCTGGTTGACTGTATTTTCCATTTTTAGTTTTCACTTTGTTCCATAATGGAAGCGAAATAACCAATTGTGGACATCAGTACAAGGCGCTGTTCTTGACCGGAAGAGATACTGATGGATTTAAACATTCAAACGTGTGCGAACCATGGCTGACATGTAAAACAATGCAGCGGTCATCCAAGCAATAGTAGCGAAGAGTAAAAACATTGGACACCAACTTATTGATGTGAAAGGGATCCATAGCAGCTCACAACCGAATGAGTACATGCAGATGATGACTTTTTTTATGTGGCTTTTGTACATGGAATGAAAATGAATATGGTTTGTCTTTGCTGAATACTTACTAACCGTACAGTTCTTTTTCTTAGCCAATAAAATGGACAGGGATTGGCTGAATCATGTCACATTCTTGCAAATTTGTGAAGACTTCAAAATGGCGGCTCCTATGAGCGACTAGGTACGATTTAAAATACAATATGTATTGATATCTTTGGTTCCGTTCCCACTAAAATGAACAATGGGACTGTTTCTTGAAACGATCATAATTCACATCTGTCACCACTTCATGATGCCACATTTTCCCATCAATTGGCTGGTCAGAGCAAAATCTTGTTAGAGCCAACTTGTACTAGTAAGAGGAGCTTTATAGTGATCTGCACACATAAATAAATGTAACAATTGGCATCTCTGGTAGTATGATCAATGCACATTTGTTTCGTTTGGGTTCTGTTATTCAATAAATATTGATGCTGAAGTGTTGCAGACCAGGTATGTCTTTTGCTCTTACACCAGGGGTGTCAAACTTATTTTTGTCATGGGCCACATTTTATTTACCATTTTTCTTGCAGGGCTGTTAAGACTGAAACCATATAAAGAAGTCAATAATAAATGTTTATTCACCTATTGTTTCAGAAAATGTGACAGTATCACTCTTATTTATTACAAATGAGAATTTGAAATTTTGATTGCGATTTTAGCAAGCATCATGAAAGTTGCCATCTTTGATTTGCTTTCGCGGGCCAAATAAAATGATGTGGTGGGCCAGATCTGGCCCTCGGACCTTGAGTTTGACACTATGTCTTACGCTCTCCTGTGGTGTTGGTAGTTCATATCACTGTGATACGATACTAGTGGTATTAAGAAGCGCATTAAGTCATTTAAGGCCCCAGTGAAGAGAAGACCCATTAGGTAGGTACCTATAAGTACAGAACGCATCTCCCCTTCGCTTCCCCAAATGACATTGCGTGTGCATTGGCGAAGGAGTGGGGGAAATCAGAAAGGGGGAATATACACATCGTTTTCCTCCTCCTCCCCTCCCTTGTCTCTGCAGACAATGCAGAAATTAAGACAAATGCACACAACCGTTCCCCGGCGAATGAACGGGGCGACAGCGTTTCTGCACGCATGGAGAAAGCTGCAGGACGCGGCGCCGGCGCTACCCGCATTGCATCACGGACACGACTCCCGGTCCCCCGCTGATTCCTTCCTCCCACATCATCTCGAGCCGGCCTCATAGGACGCTTGTCTCTCTTCGCTCGGAAAGGGTGGCGGGGTGGGGGTGGGGTGGGGGTCCAGTGCAGCACGAAAATGCCTAATCGCCGATGACGATAGCGATCGGAACGGTTCGCTTTGTGCGCGCAAAAAGCCGCAAACTACGCGCCGCGTGAGCAACTTTGAGAGCCACTGCAATGGATCGCGCATCAGCGAGGGGGCAGCGGCTGGCATCCGGCGAGACCTCCCACGCGTGTCATTTGCAGCCGGGTCACGTTGTCGATTAAGCCTCAAGCAACCTGTGGCTGCGCGCGTCCTTGCTTCAACTTGTTTCTTCTTCCTGCGAGGTGTAATGGAGCGACGCAGCTGACGATTTGGAAGGGCGGGAAGGAGAAGAGTCACCCAGGGGGAAAGGTGAGTACGATATTATGATCCGTTCCTTCGACTCGTTTCTACATTTCTAAACTGTCATAACCGTGGTCTCTGCTCAACTTTATCTTTGCTCAAGGGCAAATGCTACCAGAATCTGTCTTATTATGGCACGAGTTGTATTTTCGTGGGGGTACTTTCGTGCTTACAACTACCAGGGTGATTATTCTCACTTAATTTACTTTATATACACTTGGAGACTTTATGACATGGTGTGTATATATTGTATAGCAGTAGAGCCATTAAAAAAAAAAGGAAAACTGTTGTCAACCCAGGTCCCCAAGCTAAACGAGGCTGACTTTGACCCATATCAATGACGAAACAATGGCACTGCTTTAGAAACTGCAAATAAAGGTTTTCTTATCTTAACACCAAAGTGCTGGGATGCCCTCTTAGTAGGACCCCTTTCTAGCTGTTGCTTGCTGGTGGAAAATAATAATGGGTCCCTGACAGATGGCTGATATTGGTCCGTATCAACAACACAAAAAGGGAATCCCTGCAGACACGGCAGTGACACATCATCAGATTTGAGAATCTCCCTAATAGGGTCCGGCATGCTTATTGTCAAACACACTGACAATCATATGAAGCAAGCTGATGGCTCCCAAACAGAAAATGAAAATCAATAAATGTGATTGTGGTCATTAACTTTAAACATTGTTCATGTCAGCTCCGGCCTTCCAGTTTGGACTTTGCATGTTCTCCCCAGACATGCGTGGGTTTTCTCCGGGTACTCTGGTTTCCTCCCACATTCCAAAAACATGCATGGCAGGCTGATTGAACACTCCAAATTGTCCGTAGGTATAAGTGTGAGCGCGGATGGTTGTTCGTCTCTATGTGCCCTGCAATTGGCTGGCAACTAGTTCAGGGTGTCCCCCGCCTACTGCCCGAAGACGGCTGGGATAGGCTCCAGCACCCCCCGCGACCCTTGTGAGGAGAAAGCGGATCGGAAAATGGATGGATGTCCCTTACTTTCAAGTATGTGTTAGTAAATAATAGAAACACTCAGCTCGGGTATACAGATACACTGTTTTAATTGTACCTTCTGCCATCTAGTGGTAGAGCATGTAATTGTTCTTTCCATCACTATACGTCGCTGGCATGGATAGATTAACACAGATGAAATACTTTTGGTAAATAATTTTTGGTCCAATTAAGTGAAATTGAATAACACGAGTGATTTGGAATTACTGAAAGCCTGTATGATGCGGTGTCTTGCTCTTCTTAGGAAAATGTGTTTTGAAATGCCAATGTCGAGCAAATAGGAAGTCCACCACAGAATTGTTTGTGTTGGGCTTTGGAGATTTCGCTGGAAAATAATTCTTCAAAAATCAATTCTTTTGTGATTGTAGATTCATTTCGGATCGAGTTGGAAACCCGCAAGAGGTCACCTTCACGGTTTTCTAGTTTATGTGGACGTGGTGCTCACCGGCAAACAAAACCCGCTGGTCTTTGTTGTCATGCAGTATGTAGACATAACAGGTGACGTTCTCAAACGGCAGCTCTCCGTGTGGGTTGTACAGTTCTTCAGAGCCCTGTGGACATGCTGCGATGTGGGTGAGTGGGCTGGAGCTCGGGGCTGCAGAGCACCTAGTTTCTTGGCTGTCGTGGCAGCAGTAACTCAGTCGGCCCGTTAGGGGCTAAAATGAAATTGGTGGCACTCCTCGAGGCAAAGAAATGGCTCAACCTGCTTTCAAGGGGGCGTATGGTGGAAAATTGACTTCTTAATGGATTGCATACAAATAGTCAGGTCTCCGGAATCCTTTCTTCGCAAGTGTGAAATTGAACTAGTGCAAAATCTTTTGCCATGTTTGAATTTCTAAAAATGTGTCTGTGAGTCAAGCCCTTCCGGGATTTTTTTGACATATTTGTCCCGACATTTGACTTTCTCTGGCCATGACTTTGATAGTAGGCTGGCTGAAGATCCAAAGCCACGTCCAAGCGGCGGTTGGATGACCCTGTGCGAAACACGATCCTGTCAAATATACACTTGATACACGAATGTCTGTGATGTCATCATGATGGAGTGATGTGTCTGCTGAAGTGTCAACGTATGATGCGCTGCCCCCACAGGAGAAAATGAGCGCCTGTTGCCCCCCCCCCCCCACCCCCTTAACACTCTGGGCTCAATTTCCATCAAAAGAAGACACTTTCCTCCTTCAACCCACTATCGTGGGAGGAGAAGTTATGATGTCATTTACATTTCAAAAACCACAAGCCATTCATTTACGAATGTGATTGCACTTTAGATTTGAATGGGGCAATATAACATGCTTATTCCCTCAAATATCTTGTTATAATCATTTGTTTCAGATGTACTGTAATTATTTTCTGTATAAAAATTAATTTGGTGTTCAAAAAGTCTTTTTTCAAACTGGGGGTCGTCTTATAATCAGGGCCGTCTTATATTCGGGCCAATACGGTAATTCTTCAATGTGTGTTGACAGAAGCTTTCAAATTTGAAATGTAAGTTAACTTTTACAGATGAATGTTTCGCACTGTTTCTGAATTTTTCGTTTTTTTTTCCCCAAGCACATCAGGTTGTCATCCTAATTTTAATGATATAACAATCATACAACATGTAATGCAACATTGGGTCCGATTTTTGAGTTAAGTGTCAGTTTCAGCAACAAAGTGGATTTTTTTTTTCCCCTTTTCTGAAATGCTATCGCTATAAATGATCATTCTTGGGGAAAAAAATCCATTTGTGCAAGCTTTTATAGGTCAAACTTAAAAACAAGCAAAAAACAGCTCAAAAGCCTGATGTGCTTGGAAAAAAGTAAAGACATTTTTAACCCTTTTATGCACCAATAATGACAGCCTGTAACCTGATAACATGATAGTCTAGCCACTGTAGTAACCACGGTCCCCGAAAGGGTTAAAATCAACATCAAAAAGTGATAAAAATTTGCTGTCCACTTTAATTAGACAGTCAGCTGATCTGAAATGTAAACGTAAGACAGCTCCTTTTAAATGTGAAAAAGGCATAGTTGATATTTCCTCGAAAGCTCAACACTGTGCCTCGAAATTGGTAATAAACACAATCTGCGAGTGGTCCCAGAGGGGCCCCCCCGCTTGGTTGTGGTGCCCATGGTCCCTCCCTTTTGAGCTGGTTGTCTGTCATCTCGTCATGAGAGATTTTTCATATGCTATGCTGAAAAAGATCAGAGACTTTAATGTGAAGCCTTGTGAGCACGTAAATTGTTTAATGGGATGCCATTTTCTCCGCTTGCGTACTTCCATGCCCTGCTACGCTGGTCTTGCATTATTAAAATATATTTCGCAGCATAAAGGAGATAAACCATTTCTGATTAGCATTTTTTTTTTTTTTGCCCATAAAGGGCATTAGGGACACCTGTTTCCTTTATAAAGTGCCGTTGCGGCGGTATCCTTGAGACCTCAAGAGTGTTTCACTGCACTTAATATTACTGGGAGTGGATGAAAAGCCCACAATGATGGGCTGACATTATGTAGCGGAACGACAAGGCCCGTTAGTGTTACATCGTCAAGTGTCAGCCTTTAGCTGTCGGATACAAGCTCCCTTGATGCATTGCAAGAAGGGATAACCTTGACCCTTAAGAGACGTTTGTGGTGCCAATGAGCAGGCGCTTGTTTTATATATTTTTATTACCTCCCACATTTTCCTCTCTTAGTGATTGAATATTCACAAATTTTTCCCCTGGGTTGTTGCCAATGTGTGAACGGACAGCACGTGTTCAATTCATCACTTGACCCGGCGGAAAGGCTTATTCAAAAATGCAGACGAGCAAGAAAATAAAGTAGCCAGGACATATTCCGACCATCCGTCACAGCCACTGTTGACTTTTTCTCCAGTTTGCATCAATTTTCGAGTGTTTACAATTGGATATACTCGGCTTTAGTCATGAGGCTGCGATGATTCATCAGGGGGAGTACTCAGCCAGCGAAAACAGTCTTAGGCCAGGAGACTCGCAGAGAGAGATGAATTGGGAAGAATTTATAATCGCTGAACTCACACAATCATCCAAATTTATATTATTTGCACATCGACCCACTTTTCATCGACCGTGGAAAAAAAAACGTATTTTTCCTCTGCATGGACATATTTTATTGGATTTTATCTTCAATCCTTTTAACATGTTTCCTTATTTGGAATGGATAAAAAAATATATATATTATTATTATTATCCACATCGCCTGATGTGAATTACATCGATAGTGTTGCATTTTTCAAATGTTTCACCCAGTCCTATTTTCCAACTTCATAGTGTTTCTTAACAGTTAACAGTGGAACCTGTAATATTTTGCTTTTCAATTTATGTTGAACAAGGGCTAAAACCCACAGAGCTGTCAGTTTGATTTTCCATTGTTGTTGATGTATTAACAATGAATCAGAGTGAGTTGTTTTTATTTTGAACTTAAATTCTCTATTTCAGAGTCGGCAACAAATGAAATGTCTTTCCTCTGACATTGGTTTTATTTATACATATAAATATCAATACGTACATTTGATTTATTTAAACATAATAGTGGTATCGGTTACTAGGTATCGGAGTACTCAAGAGTTTAGCCTACTGGCATCTGTCTGAAAAAAAAAGTAGAATTGAACATCCCTAGTTGTTATTAATAATCAACGATGCTCATTTATGTGAGGACATGCTGTTGAAGCTCACAATAATTACGAAATTGATACATATCAATAGGCAGCACGATTCCGGTAAAGCTGTGCCAGTATTTACATTTTCAAATGATCATTTCGACAGCATTTCACAATGTCCCATCACTGGTGAGCTATTTTTTACTGCAGCTTATCAATGCTGTCCTTGGTGACCCCTGCTTTACTCCTGTGTGTATTTATTTTTTAAATTAAAGCTGGAACTACTCTGACAAGTATAATTTCAGCGAAAAATTACTTCAATCCTATAAATGCCGTAAATGTACCATGTTACGACCCACCTCTAGCAATGAGTCGATTTCAAGCTTTCAAGGTGGAAGTAAATTGATAAAGTTGACTCAGCGACTAATCGGCTCAGCCCATATGTACACATAGCTAATTTTGTAATCGGTGGATCAAAATTCACCTGCATTTAACATCTAGAGTATCTCTATCACGCCTAACATACAGCTTATCAAAAAGCAGCAGCCAGGAAGTCAAGCACATCAATCACACACATATTGCCACTTATGGAGCACAACACTGAGGCTGAGTGGTGGTGGTGGGGGTGGGGGTAGTGCTAGGCAGCGGAGCTGCCGGACCGGAGTTCGTTGCCTCTCACACACGGACGACGGCAGCTCGACGTCGCCTGGCGTCATGATCCGCGGCGAGGATGCGCTCTCCCTGAGACCTGTTCCTCCAAGCACTCGCCATGGCGGTCGGGGTTATGTGCTAATGAACTAACAGGCTCCCGGCGCTCCGGAGGGGTCTCTGGCTGCTTTGTCCTAATGAGGATATCGCCGCCATGGTGAAGGGCAAGCCAGAGAACCGGACCTTGCAGTACCAGCAAACTTTGGTGAGTTGACAATGAGGTCATGCCTGGTGGTGTCATGCGTGCCCAGTGACGCTTTTATTGCATCGGTGTTGGTGTATGATTGTTCGAGGTGGAAGCTGCCGAATTCTCAGAAATATGCAGGCTTTTATTGTCTTCTTCCTGCTTCCAATTCACCTTGAGCCACAGGTGTCGTCTCCCCCGTGCCACCTAACCGATGTGATTAATTCCTCTTCATTTCGATTTCATCCTTCCATGTCAAATGAGTTTTCTGGCTTCAAATTAAAGGCAATTGGAGCAGGGTCATTACTTCACCTAATGGTCCATTGATTGAAATATCTCTGAACTACGAGAAGCAGAGTCCGACACCAACAGTTTTATAAGCAGTACATCCTGTGTCTTCGGATCCACATCCCCTCTCTTCCTCTGCACTCCTTCCTTTCTTTTTTTTTTAACCCAAAGAGGAGTGTTTCTGAATATTAATTGCCTCATGCACCACTTCCTCCCGTCACTCATATAGTAGCAGGACTGACAGCCATGCCCTAGAGCACTGTATGGGGGGGCCTAGAGGGGGCGGGGTGGTAGAACCGATGGAGATGTGGAGGTAGACTGTCACTCAATCGTGCATTCTACTAATCGAGACTGCTAGACTAGTTGTCTTTCGACGTTGATACATCCACATTCCATGCCTCGTGTTGCGCTATGTTTACTGCATGCGTTTGGCCCGTGTAGCGCAGGGGTGCTTCTTCAGCTCTTAATGGCATCAAAGATCAATGGTGTGCCGGGTGTCTTGGTGTTAAAAATCAATAATTCTATAAAATGGCAGTTCGGGTCGCTCTGTGGATTGCGACGTTCTTTCTGCGCCGTCGTCTCCTCCTTTTCTGGTCGCGACACTCGGATCGATAACTTGTTTGTTTGTAGCATCCAAGTCCATTCAACCCCAAGTAACCCAAATGGCTAACCCACCGCTCGGTCCAAAAAGGATTGAGCCAGTGCTATGGATTATTTCTACCATCTGATGTTGGGCTGAGGATTCGACCTAGCATGTTGGGTCAAGATTTGGGTCCAACAAAGGCTCATACTGATGAGTTCAAAGCTACCATGAAGTGAGTTAGCAGGTTAGCACTTAGCTAGCTGTTGTTCAAAAATGGCTCATTTCATTCCCAACATTTTGAAGAAGAAGCCACAGCAATTTTCCCGTGTTATGGATTGCCACAGTATGTCACTTGCATATGTTTCACACAGGGTTTATATTGGGTCCCCTTCTCTTGTGTCCAAAATGGTTGCTGCTCTGATTGTGTCTTTAGCCACACCCACGCAGGAGCACAGCATAGCTTCAACAGTGTGTTGGCGTCTTCCTATGTGTTACTCCACAGTCTCACCTGATTTTAACTGGTACGTGTGCAAGGGCCAGATGGATGGAGTAGGGCAGAGGTGTCCGAATATTCTCTTCCAAAAAACAAAGGAAGCAAAGGACACTTTGACATCCTTCACTTCAATTTATTTGACATCCTGAAATCGATCCATCGGTGTAGGTAAATATTTGTGGAGCAATGAAATATTGGTTTACAGTATGTCCTGTATATGTCCATCCAGCTGTCTTCAGGAAGTAGGCAGGGGACACCCTGAACCGGTTGCCAGCCAATTGCAGGGCACACAGAGACAAGCAAGCATTCGCTCTCACACCTAGGCACAACTTAGAGTGTTCAAACAGCCTGCCATGCATGATTTTGGTATGTAGGAGGAAAACCGGAGTACCCGGAGAACGACCTTTGCGCTGTGAGGTCGACGCGCTAACCACTGGACCACCAGGCCGCCGTCCTGCATATGTATTGAATAAAAAAAAACAAACAGCTAGGTGATGAAGCTAAAAATAAAAAAAATAAAAAATCATGATTTGTGGGTGGCTGCGGCCCTGAATTAATGGCGCTAACTGAAACGATTCACGCTTTTTTTGTTTCTGTAACAGAATAACAATATTTCTATTCATAGGGAGTTAATGAATAGAAATCTTGTTACTATATTAGTTTTTTTGGTGTGATTTTCCAAATCTAGAAATACTATTCATGAAACCAGTGTGTTGCCATTATCGTAATAGTACTACTCAAGGGCTTCCATGCTCACTTTTCACACGCCACTTCCCCCGTGCCCTTTTTATAAAAATAACTTTCAAAGGACAAAATGAATAGCACAAATGCAGCAGCGGCACGCAGAGTCAGTGCACCGAACCGATCGCAACAGCACATTGAACCGAATGACCTGTGGAGGTTTGAAAAAAAAATGGGGATTAAAGATATGTGAACAAACATCTTCAAATTTCAGTGCGATTTGAGGTTTTTGATTTCCCCGCCAAAATTGCTGTTATAATTGGGAGGTTGATTTGAAAACAATCGAATTCTGTGCATATTTACAGGTCACACGCTTGATGACTTTTGAGGCCTTCCGTCGTTTGCATTGAATATTTAGGGGGGGAAAAAAATATCCAAAATGAATTTGACCTTTAAAATCAAGTGCATTTCGAAAACTTTTTTACTCAAATGAGTTTAATCGGTGCTTAAATATTCAAAAATGATGGTACTGTGCATCTACGAAAGTACAGAGTTGTTGCTAACCACACTCGATCGATCAAGTTCCACATGGGCCACAAAAAATTCTTAATCACAAATCAATGGAATCGCTGCGGACGCCCCCCAGCCTAGACCTTCGACTTTCAAGGCTGCGGCACAAGTCGTCAAATGTCCTCCCTCGGGCGAGACAAAGCAATGTGTGTGTTTGTTTTCCCTCTTGGGAATCGGAGCGAAATGCACAGATAGATAACACATTTAAATCAGATAAGTACGAGCCCACGCCGGCGGCCTCGCGTTTCTCAGCGTCTTAAAAATTGGATTGCGGTGTTGACGGAGCGTCTTCAGAGTTTTACCGTTTGCCATCAAGATTCAGAGCATTTTTCAAGCTTGTTTGACTCGGAATGGAAATGGTGTAAGTCTCTCTCGCTGTAGCTGGGCAGAAGGGATGTACCACCCCCCCCCCCCCCCCCAAAAAAAAAGATCCATTTTGATGTGTTATCCTGGAGGAAATCTCCTCCACCGAAGCTATTGTGTGATCGTGCGCCGCATCCCTCCAGTATGTTTGCAGAAATCTCAAAAATAGAAGCAGTGTCTGTTGGACAGCCGTGTTTTATTTACACCAGGAAAAATGCACTCGGTCCATTTTAGCACACATTTGTGCGGCATTTCTGAGATAGGTAGTGCATAAGAAGCAGAATTTGAGAGTTTCATATCATATTTTCTGTTGCTGGATTTACACTGCAGGTCTAAAAGTGTGTCATTCCAATTAAATGCCTTTTTTGGGACTATTTTTATCCAAGTGATGGAAAACATCAAATAGTCCAAATTGCATGTCAATATCTCCACAAGCATCAATCCGGAAGTAAACAATAATACATTATTATTAAACATTACGTACATATGTTCAGTTGGCCTTAAAAGGAATTCAGAGATGTATTTTTTTTTAAAAAATTTCGGGCATCTTCATCAGAAGCTTCGAGTGCCATCAGCAGATTATGACAGAGATACTGGAAGAGTCACAGAAAGGCATTGAAGTGAATTTTGTGAGATAACAGCCCGTTGTGCAAAAGGTATTGAAACATTTGAACAGTTGGACATTGAAAAGTTGGAAAAAGGTCAAATTAAATTCACTAAAGGTTACAGTGTGTTCTAGGTTCATCTTGGGTGCCTTCGTTGTAGAAACGATGGTTGTGGTGGTCTCAGGTTCTTCTGAGGGACCTGTGCAGATGAGACCTTGTCTGTGAGTGAGAGTATGAGAGCCAACAGGGATGGCTTCACGGCTCACTGGCTTCTTCCCTGTTGTCAGGCGAAGTGGATGCTGGGACCGTAGGCAGCGGCGATCTGCCATGTAAGGGTTCCACGTGGGACGGCATAGGTGGGCAGAGATTGTGACTTTGTGTCAAAACGTTGCCGCTGCCATCAATCTGATTGGTTTTTGCGGGGGGGGTTTTCACCACAGATGCGTGGGAGGTATAACCGTGCCCTGATTTGTTCCATTGTTGACACGTGTGGGCACATACACCACTCACAAAAATTTCGAGATATTTGGCTTTTGGGTGAAATTTCAGAACGAGCCTAAAATGCATTCAAATCTTTACAGGTGAACTTAATGTAACCTTCTCTAAGCTTTTAAATGCACATGTCCAATTGTTAAAAGTTTCCGTAATTTTTTGCACTTTTTTTTTTTTGTGTTGTTTTGTTTTTGGTTGTGTGGTTGGCGCATGTATAGTACATATATGCGTCAACCGCACTGTCATTGTCAGATAAAGAGCCATTTTTGATCATGTCGCTTTAATTTTGGTTCTGTCATAGTTACCTTATTTAATCTCAATTATTAGTCCTTCCAATCAGTAGAATATTTGTGTTCGCCATTTTGTTTGTGCAAGTGTACCAAATGAAGGGTGACGAGTGTTGATGCGTGTAGGTGGGCGGGAGCGAGCATATGTTTTCACCTTCACATACATGCTAGGGTGTGTGCGTCTCAGTCGGAGCAGATGTTTTGAGGTGGCGCGCTCATGTCCTTCGAACACTGGGGAGCTCAGGAACTGGCAGGAATCAAAGTTACAATCCGCTGACCTACATTAACAACCTAAATTCTTATTTTTGTTTCCTGATATGAAATGACTTTGTCACCAGCAGTCAATTCACTTTCATCTTTTCATGCTTCTTATGGTTCTGCTTCCAGGACATGTATGGGAATATTGTTTTGTTTTTTTTTTTGTCCAATCAGATTTCATCCTTTGTGTTGCCATGGCAATCTAATCTGCCCTGAACCTTCAGAATCAGTCGTGCTGGCTAGCGTAACTTCAACTATATTAGCAATTATGATGAATTATCTAGCGGCCCAGTGGACCAGTGATTAGCATGTCGACCTCACAGTGCAGAGGTACCGGGTTCGATTCCACTCCCTGTGTGGAGTTTACATGTTCTCCCCGTGCCTGCGTGGGTTTTCTCCGGGTACTCCAGTTTCCTCCCACATTCCAAAAACATGCATGGCAGGCTGATTGAACACTCTAAATTGTCCCTAGTTGTGAGTGTGGGCGTGGATGGTTGTTCGTCTCTGTGTGCCCTGCGATTGGCTGGCAACCGGTTCAGGGTGTCACCCACCTACTGCCCGAAGACAGCTGGGATAGGCTCCAGCACCCCCCCGACAACCCTTGTGAGGATAAAGCGGATTGGAAAATGGATGGATTGATGGATAATTGGTTGGTCACTCCAATCCAAGTTTGACACGCAAAACACGTCTATAGCAACCTGCACATGCGAATAAATTTGGTAAGAAGTGTGATGTATTGAATTGACATTTCATCTTTTTTGTTTTTTGTCACGTGATAGGTTAAGTAGTCGTTTTAAACTGCTCCACAAAGTCGTAGCACAGTTGCAGACTGTTACATTGTTTTGTTTTGTATTGCATAAATGGGTTGGATAATTACGATGTGATGCTATTAAGAGGCAATTAAGCTAGTCCCTAATGAAGGCCCACGTACCAAATGCGCAGTCCGCCACCGTTATCCAGCATGCGCACACACTTTACACACATACTTCACAGCACTGCAGCACCACCGGAATACCGCAAAGTCCACAGGTTGCCAGTTATTTTAAATCCAGCCAATGTGTGCACATAGATTTCTATCAGGATACTTCAGCGCTGAGAAGATATTCTCCTGATCCTACAGCATGGCCCAGACTGATTAATATTTAAAGCCACACTGCCGCAACATCTTTATGTAAAACATGCTACAGTGGTGCAGCGGGACATGCGTGCAAGTCCCACTTAATATTCCACAATCTGCCACCTCGGACAATGCACAGGAAAGATCAGCGCGAGACAAATGGAATGTTTAGTGTGAAGAATGGTATGATCTGGGTGCAGATTGCCTGCTGATGATAGCCGTACGCTCAATCTCTCCATCCACACTCACAAATGTGACATCGGCTGCTTTTGTTTGTTTCAAAAAAGGCAGAAGCGGCTGGGTGGTGTGCAGTTTTCTTCCAGGTGTCAAACTGAAGGCCAGCAGGTCCCCCACATCATTTTGTGCGGACGCCACAATTTCTCCTGGACTAATACTAGATATTAAAAAAAATAATCACAAAAGTAGAAGTGTAAAGTGCGGTGTGTTTATCCCCAGTGCAATTTACCGTATGTGCTTAATGTCTCGAGGTTGCTTATGTTCTCAGCTACCAGTGGTAATTTGCACATCTGCATGTTGCACTTCTTAGCAATACCTAATCGTAATTTGTCTAATTTTGGTACAGCTCTGGACTGAACATTTATTTGTGATTTTAGGTGTGATTATGGCATTTACTTTTTTTTTTTTAGTTTCTGGCTTTTAGTCTTTTAAAATGTCTGATCCTCACCATTGATATTGTCATTGTGCGCCTTGTGCTTTCGGAGCCCCACCTCAAGACTAATTTCCTCTTGAAAGGACAATAAAGAGATGGAGAGACTGATTCTGATTCCGCACATTCTAGCCACATGTAGACAAACACAATGCAGCTCAGCCTCTGGCGAGCATGGAACGAATGCAAATGGCCTCTTCTGGGCTCATCAGATGAACCCAAAACAATAGTAAATATCATTATTCAAAGCTTACATTTTTCATTTTCTTTGTGGAGCCGTTTTGCGACTCAATGACGTCATTTGAGGAGCAATTAACTAACTGTTGGATGTTCGCCGCTTTAACGTGATTCCAACCAGACAGCCGGAACAAGTGGACTAGATCACCCAAGCATTATGGTCACACTGCCCATGTCACTCTTAGGTTAGCTCACCAATTAGCATGGCCTCTTCCTTTGTCACAATGATACTTGTCAGAAATGTAGCTTATTCGCTGCCACAGACGTGATGACTCACTTCGCGGAGAGTTTGCAACATGTTTCGCCACAGCAGATGCCAGTTTAAGCTTGTTGCTAGCTAACTGGTGCTATGTAAGTAACACAGAGCTCCAAATAGCCGTGGTGGATGACGTCAGCGACGTGGGCCAGTTTTTGGATAAATCCAGTTTTGGGCATGTGCAATTTCATTGTGTGTGTGTGTGTTTGTTTTTTTTAATACAATGACAATAAAACAAAAATAACTAACTATTCAGTGTGGTTTAATGAGGTGCAAAATGCTAGTTAGCTATCAGTTAGCTAATCAGCTAACCCAAATAACGATAGGTCATATAAAAAAAGGATACATGCGGGCCTCATTCAAAATGTCATTAAGTGTATTCCCGTTTACACAAAAGAGAAGCATTTGGTTTTGTTTCGTGGCTGAAACAGCCGCACTTGTCCTTGTCAAGGTTGTTCTTGTTTTACAATCGTGACGCATTTACATTGTGTGTCCATCTCGTGTCTTCTGTTCTGGTGACCTTCCTTTCTTTAGCCAAAGACACTCAAGGTAAAAGTGCTGTCTCTTAGCATACTCCCCAGTCAGCACTCCTGTCCTTTCTCCCACTCCCCGGATGGCTCGCGTCCATTCCAGGTGCTGTCACTGCCAAATTGGACCCTTACCTGCGCACCTCTGCAGAAGGAATCGCTGCATAGGCTGCAGAGGGGGGTGGGGGTGGAATCTCAATTCATTGAACTTCTAAAATAGATTGCGGAAAGTTCCACTGGGAAAATTACCATGAAATTGTATACAAAGGAAGCTCTGATATTTGTGCTTAATATTCATGATTGACATCTCATCCATTTTTTTCCACTCACGATTGAACATGATAATCACTCAGGATAAAATCTAAGACACCAGGCCTCTATGGCCTTCTTCAAATTTGATCAGTCATACTCTGTGTTGTTTGTGGTTATAAATATTGGAAAGGGTTGCCATTTTCATTTTCCTGAGCAGATTGGGGAAGTAAAATAGCTATTAAAACATCCCACACCAATAATTGATGAGACAATTAGTACAATACATTGATCCCTCGCTATTTCGCGGTTCGTTTCTCGCCGATTCGGTTCATCGCGGATTTTTTCAAACATATTCATTCATTAAATAAATAAATAAATAAATAAATAAATAAATAAATAAATAATCATATACAGTACATGGAGTACAGTACTGCATATGTTGCTCTATGTGACTCGCTGTTGTTTTGCAGCTTCTCACGGACTTTTTGCGGACTTGGAAAAAAAAAATTTTTTTTTTTTACCTGGATGTGTTAATTGGTCACTACTTCGCGGATTTTCGTTTATCGTGGGTGGTTTTGGTCCCCATTAACTGCGATAAATGAGGGATTACTGTATCCATCCATCCATTTTCTAATCCGCTTATCTTCACAAGGGCCGCAGGTAAATATTTCATCCACAGCCCGAATCCTGAGCGATTATCCCGTTGTGTGGGTGTGTTAAGAGTGACTTTTGACGATTGTTTTTCCCCTTCTGATCAAAGTCAGCAAAATTACAATTGTCAATATTCCTCCAAATGATTATCCTGAACGATTATCACAAGGCGAGGGGTGGGTTGAGAGTGTTTTTTTTTCCCCCCCTCACCGATCAAGTTTCAAAAATCGAAAATGTTCAGACCGGTACACACTTTAAAGATAATCTTGTAGAATTTCCCAATTTTTTTTCCCTCGCTCCTTTTAATCAATGTCAGCAAGGACCTAATTATCGACTATCACAAAGATTATTGTGAGTCATTATTCTGTGATGTGAGGTGTTCAGAAGTGATTTTATATATATATATATATATATATATATACACAGTATATATATTATATTTTTTTTTGGAGTGGCAGCTTTGTGTTGCATCTCACTAGAATGCACAAGTAGCACTCAATAACGTGTCCAGTAATTGTTGCTTTTTCCTTTTTTATCGGAATGCCATTGGGTTTAATGGCACCTTTTGAAACCTGTTGCGAATGTCACGTGAGCAGCTTGCGGGCAGCAACAAGCGGCTCCGCCCCTTCTAGTCTTTTTCTGACAGGCTATCATTCTCCCAGCCTGATACCTCAACCTCCGCATCCTCTGCAGCCCCCTTCCTCCTTTCCTCAGGCCTCGTGCTAACAAGATTGCCTGTCGATACGTCTCCTTTTCTCTCCCCTGGCGTCACATTCAGCCTGTTGGACAGCAGGAAGGTTTTTCCACGTTTAACCTCCTGTTGGGAGCCGTGACTCGTTGATAGCTATTCCAGTAGTCGCTGTAATGTTGCAAGTCTTGATGGTGAGATGAGTCCGATTTGTCTCTCCTTCTCTGATTTCATTTTCGCTCTCATCCCAGGAGTGTTTAGGGCCTAATTAATCCTGGCTATGCCACAGTCACGCTGTCAAATGTAGCATCTATTGAATTTGCTCACACACACACACACGCACACGCACATCCAAATGTCTAAACTAATGAAATGCTACATGACACAAAAATGCCTGGTCTGAAAAATATTTAGCCTTACTTTATTTCATTTTTGTTAATGTAAATATTTGCGTCGTGTTGTTCGCATGAGTCGCATTCGTCACTAACCTCACTCTGTATATGATGTATTTATTTGCATCTAATCCAGATGTAATCAAGTGCTCGATTGCTTCCGTCTCTGTCAAATGTTCACAGGGTGTTTTCAGATCGATTTATTCACACTACAGTGGTAACTCTACTTACAAACGTCTCTTCATACGAAAGTTTAAAGTTACGAAATGTCTCAACAGGAAAATATTGCCTCTTGTTACAAAAGAAATTTCAAGATAGGAAAGGTAAAAACACAGTATGGCCTGCCACTCGCAGCTCCGAATTTCCTGAACGCAACATATTTACAGCTACTCTGCCATTAACTATTACCGAGCATTATCCTGGCATCCTATTGGCTAAGAGAGACCGCTACTGTTTGTGTCTATACGTGTAGGTAGATAAATAGATAGATATGTGTGTATGCAGCGTCCTCGTCTTTTGCCCCTCAGGCCAGGACAGGTTCCGATACGTTTTACGTGAATGTGAATCACCCAGAAAGAAAGTGTTCACCGGCGATCGCTCATTATGCCTTGGACATTTTCAAAGGATTGTCAAAAGCCAACAAAAGCAAACGTCCCTGGATCAGTTCTTGACAAAACAGCAGGTAAAAACCACTTCTGAGAGAGAACATGGACTAAAGAGGGGAAAAAAACAATGAGTATGCAGTTAAAAGTTAAATGACCATCATTTTTATTCTTTATTCTTTGTTTTTTTTTTACATTATACACAACTCTCATTTATTGTGAAATAATCTAATTGTAACATGTATTTGTGACATATTTTGCTGCATTTTTATGCTTTAGGAAACGTTTATGTCCGAATTTTGGGGGAGCATGGAACGGATTAGGGCATTTACATGGAAAACGCGTCTCTACTTACAAAATCTTCTAGTTAAGAAATTTCTTCCAGAAGCAATTAATTTCGTAAGTAGAGGTACCACTATACTACTTTCTGTTACTCAAGTTTTCCACAGGAAAAAAAAAAATTGAAGCGAGAGAAATGCTCTTCTACAAAAATGTCTTGATTACATTTTAGTCTTTCCAATGATGTTTCTCTCATGTGAGAAACACATTTTAAAAAGCAGTTCTGTCAGGACACACAAGACTTTTGGTCATTAGAATGTCAAATATTTGTCCTTTGCGCCGCCTCCGTCTTCTCACGGCGAATTCATTACTCTGCAGCGCCTCGGGGTTTGCTGAATAATGAAGAACTTTAATCTCATCTGTTGTGTGATGTCCGCACATGGCCAGGCTTGAAAACGTGGCCGAGAGAGGCATTTGCCACTTGAGCGGCGGCTGTTTCATCAGGGAAAAGTGTTGTTAGGAGTGTTCTCTCATAGGGGTGGGGGT
>CAAKHF010024220.1:54318-84025 GCA_901007745.1 Hippocampus kuda | reverse complement strand
GGGGGGGGGGGGGGGGGGGGGGGTATGTTTCATTCTCACAGTAAAAAGCAACAAGGTAGGGAAGCAGCGCAAAACAGCATCACCTTGAACCAGGGGCATTGATACAATCAGGCCGATATTTAACTTGATTCAGTCCTTCCAATCAGAGTCAGCCATGGCTGGATTTTTGTACGCCTCTGTCAGAATATCCTGAATAATTATCAATGCAGTGTGAGGTGTGTGGAGTGTTTTTTAAAAATTTTTTTTAAATTATGTTTTTAACTCATTTACTGTCACAAATTCTAAAAACTGTATATCAGTGTTCAAGTCACTGCTCTGCTTGTCATGTTTCTTTTCACAAAAAGCTCATTTTCTCTGCTTTTGGGACAGAAGTTGGTGCTATTGTTGAAACCAGACAACGTTCTCCTGCTTGTCGCGATAGAATGGAAAAACGCTACAAACATTTCTGGTGAAAGTAGGTGCAGTGTTTATAGCAGTGGCGGACCGTGCATTTCAACCTTAGGCCTTCAGTGACGTCACATACATTAACACAATGTAGGCTCGTCAAGTAGCACTTAATTTCAGGAGCATTTAAAACCATCAAGTATGCATTCACAATTAAGAGCAGGAAACTAAATTTACAGATAGTGTCAAAAATAAAAAGATGATTTCAAAATACTAATTAAAATGCCACCCAAATGACGCTGTGCGATCTTAAGCAAGCCTGTCCAATAAATTGCGCAATGTCGCAGTTTCATATAAGACATCAACCACACAATGACAAAACAAGATTTTGATTTTGAGATTAGGCTATACAAATAACAGCAAATAACTGAAAATGTTGAGCAACTGAGATTGAACGAACTTTAGTGCACGAAGGTGACTACAATGCGCCATTATAAATTGCAGGTGAGCAGGTTTATTTGATCCATTTTTGTATCTTTGTCATTTTATTTTGTTACCATTAATTTAATACTAACGAAATAAAATGACAAGAAGAAATGTAAAATAAAATTCATTTACTCACCAATGAGGTGCCTGTTCACTGAGCTGCAGATTGATGCGAGTGTCCCCAAACGTTTTGAAACGCACCGTAGTTTGTAAGTGCCCAACAGTGCTCTGAGGTTTCCTTGCTGCCTTGGTAAAACAACTTAAATTGGTAAATCCAGTGTGGCTCCAAACACCAAATCGGTCAGTTGCAAGCAAAAGGCATTCCCAGCAGTACAATTTGCAGCGTTTCTCAAAGGCTGTGAGCCACAGGTGCCGTTCATAATTGCTCGTCTGAAAATGACGGACAAACCCTTTTCCTTGCTGGGACAGACGAGCTAGCGCAGGAGTTGGGCGACCTCTTTGCACAATATCCAGCTTTTTGTACAAGGTCCGTCTTGAAAATTGTGTGGAAAGGAGTTCTGCAACCAGATCAACGTCGTCTCCTTCGGCCATTTTGGGTTCAAATGCAGTGATAGCTCTAGCAGGCGCTCATCCAATCACCGAACGTGCACATCCAGTCTCGACGTGAGCCCTTCTAGCTGGCCGTTGTACGCGGACTCGTGATCTGATTGGCTATTGCAACCTGACTGTGCCCGTTCACTTACAGCGCACAGGGGCCTGCTCTGTTTAAGCTGAAGGCCCCGAGCAAGTTTAATTTACCTGGCAACACAAGCTAGCTGAAATATGATTGGTTAAGAACTCTATCATAATAAATAAGTTATTTATCGAGTGGCTTTCAATGTTATTTAAAATAACACTGAAAGCCACTCGACTAAGTGGAAATAATATGACGTAAAGAATACAGAGAATAATTTTGTTTACATATTTATGAAAATAAAATAACATAAATTAAATTGTTAGTCTCAGAAAAGTAAATTCATTACATTTACTTTTCTGAGAATGTTTAGGCCAGCAGAGAAGGCCTTGCTGGCCCTGATGGAACGCAACTGGTTTATAGTATAATATTGTGTGGGTCCTGACAGATCAGTCCCGGGGCACATTTTTGTTACCAATTTCCTTGCAGAGCCTTTATGACTGAAACCATATAAAGTAGTGAAGAATAAATGTTCACCTATCGTTTAAGTTACTGTAATGAGGGGTTTGGTAACAAGAAAATGCTTACAGTGCTGTATCACTCTTATTTATTGCAAATGAGAATTTTTTTTTTTTTTGGTAGCGATTTTAGCAGGCATCATGAAAGATGCCATCTTTGATTTGCTTTCGCAGGCCACATAAAATGATGTGGCGGGTCAGATATGGCCCGCGGGCCTTGAGTTTGACACCTGTGCTCTAAAACATACTGACAGTAAACAGATTAAAAACGATTACTGTAATGTTGATGCTATGTCCTTGTGTGTGATTGTACTAAATCAAAGTACACATACACAGTACTGCTAATCCATCTGGATTTGAGCATTTTTCCCACCTTCTGATCAATGCCACCTGAGATTCGGCTCTTGATCCTCACAATCAGGAGAAACTGTCAAAAATTAATAATTTGCTTTGAGGTCTTCTCAGTAATCACAAAAGTAATCGTAAAACTAAGAACAACATACGGTAGGTAGGACACTCCAAAACACAATCAAAAAAACTGAGCAATGAAACCGCAAATAACTTGAATGACTGAATGATTCGATCCCTGGTGAATATCCATTCTGTATTATTCAGTTACTTGTTGAGTTTGACGCGGTTCACACGGCAACAAAAATCCCTGCCCTCCCCTCCCTTACCACTGAAAACTACAACTCTCTCCCTTCAGCGCAGTCATAAAAGTGTCCAACGGCAACCAGATGGGAGGCGCGGCAGCCGAACTGGTGTCCTGGGTTCAGTGTGGGAGTTAAACTGACTAATTCTGCTTCTGAAGTTGCTCTCGTGGGAGGTGGACCAGTTAGAGATGGCAGCTCTGCTAACCCACCTGCTGCTCTTGTAAGGGCGCCGCTAGCCAGATGGCCAGGTAGTGCTCTCCCTGTCTCTCACACCAGGGAGGCCAATAGAGAACAACTAACATGCCCCAATTAAACACTTTATGGGCCTAAATGTGTGAGTGCAAGCTGTCTAGCGTGACTGAGTCATTATCACATTGGATCAAGTCACTGCTCTCAATTCCAGGGCACACATAGCAAACTATCTATTGGACGATTTAGAGACTTCAATGAGTCTACAGCCTGGTATACACAAAGGTGATTTGGGCTGTTTTTGTTATGAATTAGGGGTTAGGTTCAGCAACGGGTGCAATTTATTTTTCTAAAACTTTATAGCTGTAAATTACAACACATGGTCAAATCCAATACCGATTTGACCATGTGTTGTAAATGAGCACGCTTTTTTGGGTCATATTAAAAACAAACAAAAAGATTAACTACCTCAAAAACTTGATGTGCACGAAATAGTCAACATCCACAATACGTTTTGGGACACAGAAAACCATCTCAGATTAAAATGTTGATCAGTGTGATTGAATATGATCCGCTGTAATCCTGCTTTAATCCTGCTTTTTACGCCTACATAAAGCGACATCTGCCAGTTACTTTTATGATACATCTTTGGGCCTGATTATTGATGGATATTTTGAGATGTGTTAATTTGGAAAAAAAAAACTCATAGAGAAATAGGAACACTATTTTAATACTTTTGTGGTATGTATTGCTCTTGCACTATCTCAATGTGTTGAAAGTTGTTTGTATTATTCTAAAAGTGAGTGTGTCTAATGACCTTAAAACGATATAAAAACAATTCTTAGAGAGCATTTAAATTATTTCTAGATCGCAGATTTCATTGAGTGGTCTGAAGCATAACCCCCGCCATACTGGAGGGAGGGGGAGGGGGGTGGTGTAATTACTGTACTGTACTTGTATCTTTTTCAGAAAGTATTTGCAGGGCTGCTTTTACTCGTACTTGAGTCTTTTAGCTACTCAACCCTCATCTGCTCGCAGCCCTGAACAGGATGAGCAAAAGAAACTAAGTGACCGATTGAAGGACTTCTCAATATCACATAAATGCTTTTACAAGACAAGTACAGAATGCAAAGCAGTGGAAAACAAGAACTTGCAACAGTGTGGGAGGGATACGATAAAATGCAAAGCAGTGAAACAAGCTCATAAAATACACAGCCGCCATTAACTGGCCGGATAGACCCCAATTAAATCTTTTTTGATCATTTTGGCTCAAGGACAACTTCTCCCGTTAATCGCCTCTATAATCTCTCATCGTTGCAATTTCTTGTTAACTCTGTCCTGATTAACAGAACACAGACGCACGCACAATCTCATACATCAATTGTGCTTAGGGTACAATTGATACAATTTTTCTTGTCATGTTTTATTGATCTGACCGGCGTGCTCTCGATGTGACACCAATCCGATTTTTTTTTTTTTTACACTCATACTTTGTTCCAAACAGCGATCCAGCAATTTTCAAGAGGCTCAAGGCTGAGCTGGAGTTGATCTCAATGATTTTGGGAGAGAAGCAGACCCTGGACTGGTCGCTTGCCAACAAAGGGCACATGTCGACGAACAACTGATCACATTCACACCTACTGTATAGAAAAATGTGAATCCTCAATGACTCTAACATGCATTTGAACCCAGAACTGTGAGGCGGACATGGGAATCGATGTCTTGCAAAAAAAAAAAAAAAGAAAAAAAGGGCCTTCGTTTGGCACCAGACAGGATGTTGTTCGTGAATGGGATTGCAGCATTACTTGCAATCACTTGCATCACGCAGTCGCCCGATAACATAACCTGTCCACTGTAGTAACCACTGTCCCTGAAAGGGTTAAAAAAAAAAAAAAGTATGTCTTCTCCATATGGATCGAAACAACAGTCTTGACAAATGAAACGTACACTGCGCTCTTTGCCCATCCGTTAAGAATAAATGTGTGCAAGGAGCCGCTCTGCTTTTTCTATCTGCACCCCTGCACCCCCCCCCCTGTTCATACAAGCAGAAACAAGCAAGTCTAGAAGAGTCGTGATGCCCATTTCAATGAAAGGAGGGGGGCGGAGGAGTTGGGAAAAAGGGAGGCGTGCAAAGCAGTGAGGGAAAATGATGCACAAGTTGCAGTTGTGGAGAAATGTGAAAGGCTCACAGGGAGACTGAGGAGGCACATCTTCAACATCGATTGCCAACAGGCATTTTTATGACTGGGATGTCAAATTGGAAATATTTATGTTGGATCACAACTCGAGCAGCCATTTGATGCCTGCTATGCAAGATGGGAATTATGGGCTGTACTGGGCCAAGTTAGCATGCGACAAAAAAAAAAAAAAAGTCAACCCTAATGTGTACATTTTGTGCCCAATAGGGGGGAAAGAAATTGTTCTCAAAGGTCGGCAACCTAAAATGTCATTTTGGATGAAAAAAAAAAAAAAACATGTCTTGAGCCACAAAAAAATAAAAGCCTTATCCAGTATAAGCCTTACAATGAAGGCAACACATGCTGTATGTATCCATATTAGCCTACCATCAAAATGACCAAGTTGGCTACAAATACACAAAGAGCCTTCATTATTTTTTTTTCCCTGCAGAGCAGTGGTGCCCAACCTTTTTTGACCGAAGATCTACTTTTCGATCAACCAGTTACCGCACACATGCCATAATGAGCAACAGTCATAACGGCCGCCAAGACGATCGAGACATGGGACGCACTTTTGCAGCATGTTAACTATCATAGCTCACGTGTAGAGTTTTAAAATGCTTCTCTTGGCTCTCCACATTACCACTCTTTTCGGTACCCTCTGTGAATTGTACATAAAACTGTTTTTTTAACACAGTTAAACCTACCTAGCATCCAGTCTTGCTAATAGGAACGTGCGTCGCAGGCTATGACGCAAATCCTCGATAGATATGTTGACATTTATTCTACACATTTTTACAGCATTGTAAAATATTGTCCTCCTACAGAAACCATATTAAAACAAAATATACATTTCCCTCCATCTTCTTCCATTTTCAAACATTTTTGAAAAAGCTCCAGGGAGCCACTAGGGCGGCACTAAAGAGCTACAGGTTGCCGACCCCCATGCTAGGCTATACAATACCCATGTGATAAGTCAAGGGCAGTGTGCTAAGAACGCTTCGCCATCCATCTGCTCCAAACAAAATTTTACCACATTCCACTGTGTGCACAAAAGGTGTTCCATTCGTGCCTTTGCACAGCACGTCAAGACAGTGACCTTCACATTAGCAATGTGACAAAGCATGCTGCAACAGAGCGCTTTATAACAAGCCTTTATTAAAAAGTCATGATCGGTTTTGGGTAGGTGGTCATCATTTCCATTGTTTCAGAGGCCCAGGAGAGAGGCCCCTCATTGGGGCCATGATCACCGGGCTGCTAGAAACCACATCATGGCTTTGTGACCTGGGGGCTGCACTCACTGATTTACCTGAAAATTTTTGAAAGTAAACAAATGTCCAAGATTAACGATTGGAGGAGAGACATCTTTCAAACTTGGAAGCGATAACTCACGAGGTTTGCGAAGGCACGATTGGTCACAGGAGTTTGTGCTGCTGGGATGGCACACTGCTGTGTTGCAGTGGATGAAAATCTGAAAAGTCACATTGTGTATACAATCAGCAGCAAAAAAATTAATAACCAATTTATGGACTTCTGATAGGATAGCCCAATTAACGTTGAGTCAATTTTTGGGCTGCTGGCTTGCCCATTTCGTCTGAAACTAGTGTGCTGGAAGCAAATACCTAACAGAATTGCATCTTGAGCAATGTCTCCGACCTACAGACTAGCCGAAGGAGGGTAACATGCATACCGACCATCGGGTCAGATTAGAGCATTTTCCAGCAAGAGGCCTTATTATCAGATGCCCAAAAGATAATCTAAGGCAGGGGTCACCAACGTGGTGCCCGTGGGCACCAGGTAGCCTGTGAGGACCCCACCAATAGCACGCCAGTGCTAGGAGTGTGATTTGCTAGTTGGAATTATGATTTTAAAAAAATGCAAACACTGGCAGTATTGTGAGACATCTTTAAGATGACCAGAGCCTGAAAAGTTAAATAAATCATTAAGTATTAAAAATGACACATTCTAATATTAAATGTAATTTTTACAGATGTTATTTGACTTTGATAGTTTGGTAGCACTTCACACAATTAGTACACATGAAGTAGCTCTCACTCTAAAAGGTTGGTCACCCCTGATCTAAGGCATGAGTCCCTCATGTACCAGATTAATATAAAAAAATACACATTATGAAGCTACTGACTAAACTTTGCTCACATGTATGATTAAAGTCAGCAAATTACTGATGATGAAACTTCTAAAAAGATTGTAATGTGCTTGATTATCAACCTCTGCTCCCTGGAAAAACAGTCTGAGCCAAATGTAAATGTCCTTCAATATTGCTCTAGCAAATTGTAGAAAGACCTACAGACTGCAAGATGAATTGGATGTTGACCAGAACATTTTAAAAAAAATTCGATCAAAATCGGCAAAGGCCTGATTATCGGATGTTAGGCCAACTTAGTTGATTCTTTTGCCAGGCACAAATGGAGCAAACTTTGGTCAACACATTTCACAAGTCACAATGGCAAGAAGCATTTGCCACCATGATCTGGTTACAATTTGCCTTTGACAAACGAGTGCTTTGCGATATAGTCAAGTGTTTTGTTGAAGTTTGGACAGTACCCTGTCCCTCTGGGGACTGAAGTAGTTTGGCTCCACAAAGGCAAACATCTTGAAGATGAAACGCTTGTAGTGTGTTGGGTACTGTATTGTGGAGGACTCCTGCACGGGCACCACAATGGTCTGGTAGCGATCGTCACTGAAGGGACATCTGCAAACAACAAGAATGAGTCTTCAAGGCTTGAAGCGAAATTTGGTGGTAGGGGGAAATAGTCTTTAGTTAGCTTTTACCCATCAACCAGAAGATCCCACTGAGGGACATCGTTAGGATTGGGCGTGGTGGTGGCCCAGCAGTGCTCCAAATTCAAAACGATGTTGGGATCAGACCTGTCGAGGATGCGGACCTCAACATACACCGGTTGCTTGAGAATTTTGGTGACTGGGTAGTCTGCTGCAGTGTAGAAGGAGTTGTACGCCGCCTCTTCTGCAGGGAGAGAGTCACTTAGAGGCGTGCAAAGTGCCGCGTTGCAAGACGGGGCACGGCGATGCGCACCTTCAACGCAACCCTTTGAGAAACACTCGCCATTGCCCAGTCTGAGCTCCACCCTGAGGGGTCCGCCGGCAGCCACTGGCATAGGTGAAGGAAGGTCGTTGACCTCCATGACCAACGCTTCCACACCAGTGCTTGAATATCTACACTGGAACAGCAACCTGGGGGTGGGGGGGGGGGAACACCAGTGACTGTTACTGTATGGTAATACAAGTCTGCCGACACTTGCTTGACTTAACTAGGAGAACTATACCACCATTTTATATAGTTCTACTTGAATTTTCAAAACCAGTCGAGGTAGAATTTCAGAATGAGCATTTTACCTTTTGATCAAGGAGACTGTCAGTTTAGAACACTTACGGGCAGCTGGCATTGAACTTATTCAGTATTTCTGATCAACACTTTTTCCTGTATGCGGTCCAGCCTATGTCCTACAAATTCTGGTTTGAGATGACTTTGGGCATGTCCTGACACCATTGTCATTTTTCTCAAGGTGGTAAAATCCTAATTTAAAAACGTACGCAAATGATGCTCAAATATTTAGTCTACCCCCCCCCCACCTCCCAAGAAAAAAAAAAAAGCATTTTACCCTGTGCCGACAAATGAGCCGACACCAATTTCAAATTGTCTTTAGGGTTCCTAGTACAGTTTTATTAATTTTAAAGACAAACTTAAAAGCTTACACAATACGCCATTTACCATGCATTATAATTTACAGCCATGAGCTAAAAAAAAAAATTAAACTAAAAAATTGCCAAGACGAACCCTCAAAATACATGATAGAAATCTAAACGTGCTTTGACCAGCATTTAGATGCATCCCGTTTCGTCCACGTCAGAACAGATCAATCTATTAGACAGCAAAATATATATTTGAATCTGTATCACTGATGTTTGTATGGTGGTGTGCCGAGAGATTTTAACTTGAAACGTCCCTTGGCTAAGTTAAAGGTCGAAGTCGCCACCAAAACTTTGAATGCAAGGCAAGACAAGTCACATTCTAAGCACCTCAATGACTCACTCACTCAAAATGACTGTCCCTGGTGATGGTACCGCGGGGTCCAATTCCCACTTCATACGATGACGACATGTGGTTCTCGTAGACCACAAAGCCGTCTTCCTCCTGCAATAAATTGCGATTAAAAAAAAAAAAAAGCCAGACATGCTTGCAAATTTCCTTGATTGCCGTTAGACTAGCGTGTAGTTTGTTGGCAAAGCTTTGACAGTTTTTTGAAGGGCACCCACCCACCTTGACCGTCGTGCCACACAGGGTCATGGGGAACTGAAAGATGGCAAACGCGGGGGTGGTGTCGACCGCACTGCAAGTGGGATCGTTCATTTCCAGCAGGCTGACCGAAGTCACATCCACCGTGGGCAACGTGGCGTCACGAGCCACCACCACGACAAATTGGCCATCTCTTGTACACTGCACAATCACTGACAAGATTTTTAAAAAATGTTGACAAGTTTAATGGTGCAATTGCCCAATATTTAAACTTAAAATCAGTTTATGTTCAGAAAAAAAGTTTAGAGATCAGTCATTCATGTTATGCAATTAAAAACTTGAATCAACACAATTTGTTCCAGTGCATAATAGGTAAGCGTGTAATCGGCTGTTGAACTACTGTAAAGTATGGCATGAAATTGTGGTCGTTTTCCTGGCGCAACTGTTAATTGCAAAGTGTGTAGTTATTTTTCTGTTGCACTCATCTTGTTTGAATTCATTTTTTATCATTTAAAAAAAAAAAAAAAACAAGTGCTGTCAATGCTATTAAACATTTTCAGAATTTATTTAATTTTACATCTTGCAAGAGACTCCCGTATACCAATACTGACAACATTGAACACATTTCTAAATTCAGAATTTTTCTGATTCAACTGGAAGAAAAAAATAATAATTCAAAGCCCCACAATACAAATCAGAATTAGGCATCTGTGATTCTGCTGAACTGATCAAGTCACTTTTTTTAAATGGACCCACCACTGGCCTGATTGCTTGTTTTGTTCCACCAACTATGATGGCTGAAATATTGCTGCTTCAAAATATTCATCCCCGTCGACACAAATGCCCCGTTTTCTTTACTACGCATTTTAATTCGAGTGTTCATTCTGTTCCTTATTTTTCGCATGTTTCGCAAGCATGTTGAATGACAAATTCCAGTTTAACACTTAAAAAAACAAATAAATAAAAATTAACATTCGATGTCTATTGAGCAAGTTTTCCCGGTGATACCAACCTTTTCAAAATAAGATAAAGATTAGGGCCAGATGGCTAGAAATTGTTTCACCAGTATAAAAGTCATAACTTAAGAAGCGCAAGAAATACTCATCCCCTGCGTTTCAAGAGATGCTTGTCTCATGCGAGACCGTTAACCTTTGAAATTTGAATCGCACACGTAGCAACAGACCGTCGAGCTACCTGCTTTGCCATAGTAGCACTGCTGTCCATTGTGACAACAGTTGATGACTTCACATTGCTCTCTGGTGATGTCAGGACTGCCACACTGGATCATCTCGTCATGCTCCACACTGCATTTGTCATCACGAGGGACCACCGCCTGCTTCTGCGGCATCAATGCAGGAGGCACGATGTTGTTGTTGTTGTTCCAAGCCTCCAGCCAGTGTTGGGCTGAAACGTCACCAGCCAGAAGTCCCACAATCACCAGCAAAACACCAACCAGGCTCCTGGAATGCTCCATGACGGTGCTCAAGAGTGCAGGGACAACACGTACAAAGTCAAAAGCAGGCTTTATACTTGATGGATGGCAGCAGGGTCGGCTGAGGGTTCCGCCTCTTGTTTTCAGGTGTTAATTGAATGCCAGCCATGTGGACGTAATCAGCTGGGAGCCGACAGCTGGAACGCATCAGTTGGGGGGCAGTTTGCGAGTGCTGCGTTCAAAACAAGTGGATTTATTTTTAGGATCTTAAGATGATTGAGGTTGGGTTTTTTTTTTTTTGTGTGTGTTTGAGTGCAGTGACTACTTGTCAATCTCCTTTTGTTGTTGTTGTTGTTGTTGTTGGTGTCCTTCCTTTAAAAGCTGTTGCCAGTCATGCATTGATGACATCATAAAATATCCATCCACCCATTTTCCGAACCGCTTAATCTTCGGGGGGATGCTGGAGCCTATCCCAGCCGTCTTTAGGCATTAGGCGGGAGACACTGAACCGGTTGCCAGCCAATCGCAGGGCACACAGAGACGAACAACCATGCACGCTCACACTCACACCTAGGGACAATTTAGAGTGTTCAATCAGCCTGCCATGCATGTTTTTGGAACGTGGGAGGAAACCGGAGCACCCGGAGAAAACCCACGCAGGCCCGGGGAGAACATGCAAACTCCACACAGGGAGGATGGAGCTGGAATTGAACCCGGTACCTCTGCACTGTGAAGTCGACGTGCTAACCACTGGACTACCGGGCCGCCTATCATAAAATATGAACCTTTTTTTTTAAAAATATATACGTGTATCTAATTTTACATGTTCTCATTAGTCAGTCCAAGATTGTCCTCAGTGATTATCCTGAAGTATGGGGTGTGTTCGGAGTGCTTTTTCAGCAGTTTTGTGTCTTCGTCGAATGGTCATTTTTATGAAGGAGAACCTTTTGCACTTATAAAAAATAAAAAATACACTGGTTATTTTGTTGTTTGCTTCAAACCCTTTATTGTTGGTTTGGGATAGTTGATCTTTTATACCAGCATTGAAAAATGAAGAGAACTCATTTTGTCCATATTTAAAATTGCATTTTAGCAGAAGTGTGTGGTCCAACGTGGCCTCCCAGTAGCACTGATGAAAAATTGTGGCTCCCTCCAACATTTAAGTAAGTAAGCATTCTGATAATTGGGCCTACTTATTTTGACCCCAATTCCGCCTTTGGTCAAAGTTAGCAAATGGCGGACTGCCAAATGTCTTCTTTATATGATCTTGAGTGAGTGTCCTGCAATGTAGGGTGTGTGAAAACATTTTTTATTCTCCATGATTTGCAGACAAAATGTTCAGGGTCAAATATTGAAAATGTTATACCTGTTATACCAAGTTCGAAAGTATGTAGAATCACATTCATTTTTAATTTTTTCAAACTTTTTGGATTATTAATTCAATTGGTAGTAATAAGGGCAGGAGTAAATAAATATTCAAGGGAAATGACTATTAGTTATGTCGGCCAGGTGTTTCCCCCTGTGTTAATATATGTGTAAAACCTTTGTGACACATCCAGATGTATGGGCGGTACACTCAGGAGCTGGGTGTCTACGCCAAGGCGGAAGCGGCCCGCCTACGGGAAGGCGGCGTACGGAACGGCGGAGGTCTACGGCGGAACACGAGCGTCCGAAGTCGTGCCGCAGATCTGCAGGAGTACCAGAGGGACCCGTGTGCAAAGTGCCAGTGTGAGTGGTTTTCTGTTTTGTTCTTTTGACCTTTCCTTTCACTGTCGTTCTTTAGAAGGCCAAGGCAATGTATGCCATTTATATCATTCGGAGTCTTATTGTATTTGCTGTAGTTACTTTCTGTAGTCATTTTTCCCCTAAATTAGGTCAATTGAAATGACATGGCTATAAATTACAACACATGGTAAAATCTATATCGCGCAAACTTGTCTAAGTCCAACTTAAAAACAAAAAAATCCTGAAGTGATAGAAAACAAATAAAGACGTGAGATCAGCATAAAAATATCCACGTAGGGAGACAAAAAGCCATCTCTGAATAAAATTTGCTAATGATCAGTGTTATTGCAATTTATTTGAATAAGTAATTGCTTGAATATTTACAGTCAAATTCAATATGCGTAATAGAGTGGAAAATGGGAATTAATTGTTTTTTTAAAAGCATGTATTTTATAAATTGCTGAATTCAATATAATTAAATTAACTATAAAAATAAAAATTTTGGAAATCATAATAGATAACATTAGTATTAAAATAGATTATTTCTCAGAGTCAGTTAAAATCGTTTCATGTGTTTCATTGGATGGAAAATATCATGAGCAATTATGCTATGGTGTGCTAATTTATCTAGCTTTGGCGCTAGCTAGCCACCTGTTTGTCTGTCTGTTGTCTGTGTGTCTTGTCTATCTATCTCTCTATCTATCCACGCCACTGTTTTGAAGTGCACCATTCAATCATGGCAATAACGATGTGTTTCCCTCACACATATTCGTCAATTTGCCCTTGTGCCCAGTGATCTGATTAAAGCTGATGGATAGACCGTGACACAGTTGAAAGCACCTTTAAAGTCAGGCTCGTTCAATTTTTATGGGGACCGTTTAAAGCCTTCGCAAAATGGCCAACCGCTGATTTGTGTTCTGGCCACTTGTTTGCTTGGAGATGAAGAGGCTTTTTGTTTTGTTTTGTTTTTGACCAGTCATTCCCTACCACTTATCTGGTGTGCTACAGAACTCATCCAGGTTCACCTATTTGGTTGGAAAAATAACTTATAATGTACTACACATCATTTATCTTTGTTCAATTCTACATGCCAGTGACGTAGTGAAAGGCGGCGCAATTACAAACTCTTCCACTAGATGGCAGAATGTACAATTAACCTTTGTTTAAATTCATAGAACAGATTAGTAGTTTGGTGTTCAACTCAACAAGCCCACATTTCCCACTAAGCACGTTTGTGAATAAATTGAGACGAGGTCATCATTATTATTTATTTCTTGCAAAAAATAACCAATGAGCATTTTAATAAGTTGTTGGGTAGGTAAGATTCTACAGTGGGCGTTGTAGTGCTTCCTTCTCGAGTGTGTGTGTGTGTGTATGCTGTAATGTGTGTCTGTGGGGGTTGAACTACATTTGTGTGTTTTTGATGATGAGTAACCAGAGCTGTAGCTTTTTGGACGACAGCAGCCTACGCATGCAGCAAAAGGCGATGGGTTTTTTTTTCTTTTTTTTCTTTTTTTTTTTTTTGTGGGCCAACGCTTAAAACAAGTCCCGAATCCTTTTGTGTGTTTTTGCGTTTTTAAACTTGAAGCATTCAGGCTTTCTGAGACTTCTCTAACTGCTATCAGTGTCTCTTCTTTGCATTCTGTGGTGCGGCTTGATTCATTTGTAGTAATTGTTGTTCATGCTGTAACTTTAGGTATGTCATATTTTTGTGAACTTTTCTCCTGGCATTAGCCCGAGAATACCAATAACGGTGAGCGTTCATTTTTTATTGTTTTTCCGGAATATGGATCCGGCAAATGTGTCAGTAGCACATGTGCACCTTCTCAAGGGACTTGCACATCTTACCAGTGCTCTGGATAAGTGAAGCAGATTCCAGCCTTTGGCCGTGTCCGCAGACAAGAGAGACTAAATGAGTCCAGCGATGCTTCTTTTAGCTGACCCAGCTCTCACTTACATATTGTAATGTAACGGCAGAATTAAAACACTGACCCAGCTTTGTTGCGTCTGTCAATTTTAAAAATATTCACCAATTGACTTCTTCTTCTTCTACTATCTGCGGTCTGGAAAATTCACGATTAAAATGTACAGAGGTGAATTTTGATGTTTCCTCACTTTTAACACAAAACACCTCTCATATTCCGTCAATTTGAGATGAATATGACAAGGACTTTTTGCATGTTTCATTATTTCCCCGAGTGGCTTTGCAAAAGCAAACGCCTTCTCATTAACAGTGAGTGTACAAAAGCCTCTCTACAAACATTCCACTTAATGAGGTTATTTACCAAGCCTCACCACTGATTGCCTTTTGGATCTTGAAGCTGTTTTTTTTTATTCTTGCTTCTACAAATGATTATTCTCCCGATTTGAATGGAATTGCCACACCAAGAGAAAAGTTGGACGCCAGATACATTCCCAGAGGGAAATAAAAGTACAGTATGTTGTACTTTGGGGGACAATACAGTAGATAGATTAAGATACTGTGTTTGTACTCTTGTAGAGGGTATGAACAGTTTTGTATCATGATGATAGTGGCTTTCATGATACAAATTTCGGGCACCCAACCGTATTGCCTAAATCAAAGCAATATGTTATATTTTGAAGACAAAAAAAAATTAAAATTGGCAACCTTGTGTATTTTTTTTTTGTTACATTAGAGACCAGCGAGCAAAATGAAATGCAAAATCCCCACATTTTCTCTCATACACGCCACTACGTGGATCTTGTCTGTTATTTGTCACAAGAACGTAAGTTTAGAAACTGATGCCAGAATAAAGCGGCAAAATCATAAAATAGAGCAAAATGGTTGCAAGCTGTGATCACAGAGAGCCATTGACTCACAGAGATGCTTCATGCAGTATTAATGAAACAGTGATACTAAAAGATTTTAAAAAAAAAAAAAAGTATGTGTGGAATGCAGCACATTCAAGACCAAGGAGGTTCTGTGGCTGTGTGAGGTCCCTACATTTAATCATTACATTTGCCATGACGAAATGAACAAACTGCCTTAAAAAAGATTTATGTTAAGTGAAGTCTAGAAATATTTTTGTATTTTAAAAAAATAAAAAACAGTTGCAGTTTATGTTCAGTGAAAGATTTGGTTTTTTTTTAATTTAAATAAAATATTTTTGTTCAGTAAAAACAAAAAGTGTTTTATTTTTAACTCATTCAGTACCAGGCAATTTTAGACCCCTTTTTTTTTTTTACCCTAAGTCTTGGAAAAATTGGAAAAAAAAGTAGCTGGGGTTGAACGTGTGTAGTGTGAAAAGACATGTAAATACGTCTTTGGGAGTGAATAAGTTTTAATTATGATTGAAAAATGTATTTCCTGTTAAGTGCTGGCAAAACTGGTTGTCAACTTTATGTTAAGCGGGCTTGAATGTAACTAATAAAGTAACTGTCCTCTTTAAAGTAACTTGTAAACCGTAATTTAGATACTTTTAAAGTCAAGCAATCCATGATTTACTTAATCTACTTTTAAGGTCAAAACGGAGTGACTTTTTTCAAGGTAACAGAGGCAACACTGGCTCCAGATTGTACTTGAGGGTGGCGAAAAAGTCCTTTTGTAGCCCTGATTTTTGTGTTTTCTCACTAGCGATCACAGCGGACCTGACAATTTATATTGAAATCGTATTCCTTTATTTTCCCTTCCGTCCACGTTCAAGCATGTGCATCCAGCTGTCAGAAGTTCTTGATCTCGCGAGTGGGTGAGGATTGGATCTTCCTCATCCTGCTGGGGCTGCTCATGGCGCTGGTCAGCTGGGTCATGGACTACGCCATTGCGTTCTGCCAAGAAGGTAAGAAAGAAGCACAAAGCAGACCCAAAACCTTATCGGGATCTTAGAAGTTGAGCTGCGCTGTGTTTGTTTACAGACTACGCATGGAGCGTCAAGCCCCCGGTCCGCGAGGGCCCCTATCCAGCTTGTTTTAAACGTCTCCCTCCTCCAACACACATGATTCAAATGATTATTATCATCATCAGGCTTCTGCAAAGCTTGCTGATGAGCTGATAATTTTAATCAGATGTGATGGAGGAGGGAGACATCTAAAACAGACTGGGTAGGGGCCCTCGAGGGCCGAGGTTAGACACCCCTGAGCTAGAGCATGATGCCGTTACACTTCCTTTTTATTTTCCTGTAATTTCTGCACGGCCCGTGTCATATCTCTGCGCAGAGGCGGATTAGACCCAATGTTGGTAATTTCATCGACAAGTACAGGCCCGTTCGGATCTGCGAGAGGGAGGGCTGCGCTGCTGTGTGAGTGGTCGCGGCTGACCTCAGTTACGGCCAATCGAAGCGGTTTCTTTCATCCCCTTTTAATACACTTGAGTCTCACTATGGCGGAAGCACATCTGTGCTGTGGTGGCCACTTAAAGACTGCCACTCAACCCGCGATTGTTCGTGTGACCGGCACAGCGCAGTGGGACGATGAAATGATTTTGCTTGCTGTTGACATATTTTTGAATGAAATACTGTACGCCGCTTTCGACCAGCTGTATGCACTGCGCCAGTGTTGAACGTGTTCTGATCAGGTATGAGCTTTTGATCGACTTTCTGCCATTTTCTGGGGGGTAGGGGGGATCAGTGTAGTCCAAAAATAAAAGCCCTACTTTAATGTTAGATTTTATTTCAGTGAGCTAAAAACCTGCTAATTTTTCCTAAACTGAGTCGGGAGCGTAGTTAACAAAAAGTAAGTCATCTACAAGAAGTTGGAAGATGACAAAATGTGTACAAGTCCACGGTGTTTGAATACTTCTGCAAGATACTTCTGCACTGACACTGATATGCATGTGCGGTGTGTGTGCGCGTGTGTGTATGTGTGTGTGTGTGTGTGTGTGTGTGTGTGTGTGTCTGTGTGTGTGTGTGCGTGTGTGTGCGTGTGGCGCACGTGTGTGCAGCACAGAAGTGGATGTACGGCGGCCTGGACAGTAATCTGCTCCTGCAGTACATCGCCTGGGTCAGCTACCCCGTGGTGCTCATCACATTCTCGGCAGGATTCACCCAGATCTTGGCTCCTCAGGCCGTGGGTGAGGCGCACCTTTTAAAGACTTCACCCGCGCCGACATATGTTTCGCATCAGCCGATCGGCTGCGGCTGCTGCGTGTTTGAACAACGTAATTGCCTCTGTAATGCGCCATCAGCCCTCCAAGGACGTAGACGAACACCCTTTTCATACGCGTGTCGGCGGGCAATCCAAAGAATATCGCTGTGATAACATGCGCGTCCAGAAGATTATATGAATATCAATCAGCGCCACCCACCCTCCCCCCGGTCTCTTTTTTGTTGCTCGTTTATTCTGCTTGAATTGCTTTCTTTCAACTCCTCTTTTCTCTCCAATCCATCATGGCAACACCTGGCATCGTGTCGTTCCTCAGGCTCGGGCATTCCGGAGATGAAGACCATCCTGAGGGGAGTTGTCCTCAAGGAGTATTTGACTTTTAAGACATTCGTGGCGAAGGTCATCGGGCTCACCTGCGCCCTGGGCAGCGGGATGCCTCTGGGGAAGGAGGTAGAGGATCTGTTGCCGACTTTGATGCTTGACAGCTTCCCGTCGGGACGGAATAGCTTGTTCTTTTCTCGGAAAACTTTACTATGCTCGTATGATCTGCTTTTTGAATGTTTCTACGAGATTTCAAGGCTGGTCGATTCAATCCAACTGTCTGAGAAGTGTTGGAAAATTCCTGCCCGTCCCTCACTCTGCGGGAGTATGCACTTTTGTCACCTCAAGAAAGTCTGCGTGTACACATTAGCGAGTCGTTTGTTCCAAATGGCCAGCTGTAAAGTCGAGATGCAATGATTAATCGTTCAATCGACAACTAATCGATTTTCAATTATCTTTGTTTCGAAAAAAAAACAAAACAAAAAAAAACGCAAAAACGATCAAGCATGTTGGGGAGTTTAAAAATAATTTTTGAAAAGACATGTCCAGTATGTTATGACTCCAATGAGTCAAAAGCTGAGCTGCACTGTATTTGTTTACGGATATAAACTGATGACTAGAGCACAAGGTTTTCAATGGAGGTGTTAAAACCATTTCGTGTTCCATTAACGTGTCATTCTTCTCCATCCTGCTCGCCAGGGACCTTTTGTCCATGTGGCCAGCCTGTGCGCCGCCCTCCTCAGCAAATTTATGGCTGCTCTTTTTGGGGGAATCTACATGGTGAGAATGGACTTCATCTATGCATGCAACTTCCACTTTTATTTTTTTTTAAATCAAACCCTAATGAATATTTTATTGCAGCAAAATTCAGTGATGAAGCAATCAATATGCACTTGTCCATTAATTGACTTAATAATCCTAATAACAATAATAATGGCATTTTACATTTTATAATTGTGGGCCATGCAGCTTTCAGTAGGTTATGGGAAAGCGTCATTTTGAAGGAAATTGAGGAGTTTCTTTGGGCCAAAAGTAGTCCTTTGGTGCCATCTTGAGATAGCAGTTGACCTCTATGTACCTTGTATGCTTGTTGGTGGGTCAAAATATGTTTCCACACTCTGTCTTAGTAAGTATGAATGTTGGTAAAAGTGAATTGGAGGTATAAAATTACGTTTAAAAAAATAGAGCGCTGTTAGTTTTGTATGTATCAGATTTTTCTTGACCTTTCAGAAAAGGTCAACGGATGTGCCAAATGACAGCAAAAAAAAAAAACAACAACAAAAAAACTGGATCCTACTCCTTCACAATTCACAACGCACGTGACCGATCCTTGATGTCAGCTCTCTAGCGCTCAACAGAACACAATCTCAGAGACTGACGCCGGCGATGCCGAGGAGACAAGAACATCGCTTTCAGTTAGACTGAAATAGTCCGAGGAGGTCGAGCTCCCATGAAAAGATAATCCGTCTGGGAAGATGTTCATTCAGTCCAAGCGAGACTGTTTGCCGGAGTTGATTTGTGACTTGTTGAAGAGAGGAAAAGGTAACTTGTGCACACCTTCCATGACTCAAACATGTCTCTCTTTCCCCCCTCCGCCTCTGCTACCATTTCCGCTAAAGGAAGAGCCCTTTGAAGGAAGCAAGGTATGACGTGTGGCTACTCCCATCAACGTGAATTATCCAAAGTACTTTGAGGATTTTACTCCATATCTTTGCTTTACGGCTTCAGGGCCATGTATGAACTCTTTTCATGCTGATTTTTTTTTTTAATTGGTCTTGAGGCATGTGGAAAAAAAATAATGGTAGTGGTTGATGCACAGCTGCGACATTAAGATGAATGAATATAAGAGAAAAGAACATTTGAAGAGCTGTCCACTCGAGTAACCGCTGTCCCTTAAAGGGTTCATATGCTCTTTGTCCTCACCTCACTCTTCAGTCAAGACTCCGCACTCGTAGATACTTTTCCACTGAGACACAGTTTTTCGATCAGTGGTCTGAATTGTCTTACTCGCAAGGTTATTATAATTCACGAAACTAATGACATAATTCAACCTAAATTGGAAAAAAAAATGCTTTTGATGGGAAAAAAAAATTCTTTAAAAAAAAAATAAAAACAAACTGAAACACCATCCATCGTTTCAAACACTGACTAAAAATAACTATAGAGGGAAAATATTTTGTTTTCATCATTGTTAGTGACTATCATATATGAGCTTTCGGGGGTTCATTTTAAATGTATTACAGTATGTATTCACTTTAGGACACATTAGTTAGTGATTTTTTAAAAATGTTTATCTTGCACTTGACAAATCCTATTTATATAAAAATTAAAAAAAACTAAATCTAACACTAAAACTAATAAAAGCCAAACAAAAATTAAGCCTTTGCTGATAAAAATAAATAAATAAATTCAAATATATATATATATATATATATATATATATATATATATACACACACACACACACACACACACACACACACACACAAAAATATAATGAGAATAAATAACAAACCTGCTCTCGTCATCTCATTAAAACCAACTGAATTATAAGAATAGCGTTGTTGTCCATGGACCTGAAGCTGGCTATCAAGGATATGGATGAAATACCCCAAAGGCTTTCCATACGCTACGGCCATTTGCAGGCATGACCGAATGATGCTTCTCCATTTGTCTGCAGTGTGTCACCGCATCAGCGTCGCCCATCATTCCGTGCAAACGCATCCTTCCACGATTTCAACATGTCTCATACGGAACCTCATGCAATGTGACGAGATAACAGCAGCTTTGTCGTGCAGCATTTTGCTTTCACAACCTGTATGTGTTGGGCTGGGGGGGTTGTTGAAATATGTTGTTGAAAATGTTATTCTTGAAAATATTCCGAGCCGAACAGCATGATAGACAGTCATATTTTAACTTTTTGGGAAAACAAGTTTAAAAAAAAAAATCTTCAAATGTGAAGAGTGCAGTTGTTTTGATTCAGCTGAAAATCTACATAAAGTAAAGAATAAACAAAACATTTTTTTGCAAGCAAAATGATATTGATGTTTGCAAGATAATGAAATATGCCATGAGGCGAACCCTTGTATTTCTTTTTCATGCAAATTATGACTGCAATTATGATCTTGCTACTGCTTTATGGAATAGACGTCACAACAATTTGATTTGGGCTAAATCGCCATTGGTAGGACTCGAACTCTGCCATAAAGCGAGGACCTCCCGCACTGTATGTGTATTTCTATTTTTGTTCCATAACTGATGCCGATGGGACAGAACGAATTGAGAAACACCGAAATGCTGTCGGCTGCGTGCGCGGTGGGCGTGGGATGCTGCTTTGCTGCGCCTATTGGAGGTAAGGTGACATCTATGGAAAGCCGTCTGAGCATTTTTAACCCGTTTTCTTGATAGCCACCTTACGGTTTGTGTACTCGTACAGTCTTTGTCCTCACGAATACGACACTTCAGCGTACTCGTGGAATTTACATGTAATGTTTTTTCCATTACTTGTACCACATTTGGCCTATGAGTGCGCCATTAACCCTTTCATGCACCAATAATGGTAACCTGATAACATGATAGGCTGTCCATTGTAGTAACCGCTGTCCCTGAAAGGTTTAAGCCTTTCAAGTAAACTATTGTGCTGCACTAGCAACACTACAACGCTCAACTACCGTGGAAGCCATCTGTCACATACTAACATCCTTCGGAATCCTTCTCGTGGTACCAACTACTAGTTCCATAAAAAATTCTGACTGAACCTCCGCACCGTGAAGCCGACATGCTAACCAGTCAATCACCGTGCCGCCTTCACTGACTTTATTAATAATTATTAAAAGAAGATGCGCATTGACCACGACCCGTTTTAATTCATGTTGTGTGTCTGTTTTGTGTGCGTGTGTGTGTCTACTCCCGCCAAAGGAGTGTTGTTCAGCATCGAAGTCACGTCGACGTTTTTTGCCGTGAGGAACTACTGGAGGGGTTTCTTCGCTGCTACCTTCAGCGCCTTCATCTTCCGAGTGCTGGCCGTGTGGAACCAGGAGGAAGGTACACCAGCAGAAAGAATCACCTCGAATGGTTGAAATAGTCCAACGCAAAGGGTAGAGCAATGCATGTTTGACTCGGACGATTGAAATACTCACCAGCATATATTCTTTATCCTCCGGGAAGAAAGACTAACATAAGTGAGGCTTGCTGAGGTGCTTTGAATGGTTCTATGTAAAGCAGCGGTGACCAACTCCGGTCCTCGAGGGCGCCTATCCAACCTGTTTTAGATGTCTCCCTCCTGCAACAAACCTGATTCAAATGATCAGCTCATCAGCAAGCTCCGAGAACCCTGATCATGATCCCGAGCCCAATTGTTTCAACACATTCGACAGAATTATATTACAAAGTGACGGATATCTGTTTTGTCACAGAGACCATCACCGCCCTCTTTAAGACTCGCTTCCGACTGGACTTCCCCTTCGACCTCCAAGAGCTGCCGGCCTTCGCTATCCTCGGGTGAGTGCTTGCCTTCAGAGCCGTGCCCACGTCAACCGATCCCCGAGCTGTTTGCTGTTTGGGCTGGCGAAGGACGTCTCCTTCGTTTGAGCGTCCTCATTTGCATTCCTGGCAAGTTGACTCCATTTGTGTTTGATGATCCGGGAATGAAATTAACTTTTTTTTTCCCCTGCTGGTTTGCCTCCATTTTAAACAGTTATCTTTTTCAATACAGTGTTCCTCCTACTCTATCGTGGTTCATTGTTTACGCACGTGATCACAAATCTTTAAGCAGTGTATTATGTCTTGCAGTGTATGTTAGCATTAAGCTAGTAGACCTTTGTTAGATGAAAGTATACGGTTTGGATGAACATGTTTGTACTTAGATATGCTGCGTTAGGGCTGTTGCTTTTGAATCTTTTTTAAACTAATTATTTATTTGTTTGTTTATTTATTTATTGATTGATGATTTTTGCTGGTGTGTATAACCACACTCCGAAACAGCTCAGTCATGACTGGCCGTTCCCTGACCTCTGAGAAATTGCGACGTCATTTTTAGTCGACAGTAAGTGGCAAAATGGCCGCCCCGTGAGCTGGATAAAAACGGGTGGATTTTGCTGCCTAATTCAAATTCCTTAAATGCAATATTCAACAGGATACCGTGTTTGGATGAGTGAGGTCACAAGAAAATTTCAGACTTGACTTCCCCTTCAAAGCGGGTCTATCTCTGACTCACAATTTTTCCACTAGTAGCAGTACAGAGTTTGGTCGCAATCCCTGTAGACCAATAATGAATAATAAACTGAGAAAGTCAGAGGATGAACACGAAAACGAGTGAAAGAATTTTATGGAGTTCCTGAAGTCATTGGTGCTGCGTTACAGGCTCGCCTGCGGTTTCGGCGGCGCCCTCTTTGTCTACCTGAATCGGCTCATCGTGGAGTGCATGAGGAAGCAGAAGACCATTAACAAGCTCTTGCTGAGGAAGTAAGTATCTCATCCTCTACACACAATTGGGTGTCGCCCTCACACTAGCCCCTCTAATTGTTACGGCGCCGCAAAAGCAGCACACCTAAAGGATGTCGTTGAGACCCTGGGGATGACTGAGCTTTATCAGGGAGGGAATCGGATTCTTCTCGAACAAGATAATCCATCAAGATAACTAGATATTGGTGTTAACACACACACACACACAACACACGCCAAATTTTAACATCTAAACAGATTTTTGACGTGTAAGAAAAAATGTCCAGTTTCCGAGAATCACATATCTTTTTGTTGGAAAATCCAAAGAAGGAAAAAAAGTCATAGATTACATATCATAATCACAGAGCCGTGATCGTAGATATCGAACAGGTTTAACATTCACGATTATCTGCTATGACAGTTTTACTAGCAGTTTTAATTTTTTTTTTTTAAATTAAATCACTGTTAACACACCCACACTGGATAACACATCCTGTTAACACTGGATAATCGTTTAGAGACAGATGATAATGAGTAATCAGATTATCTGATGTCTCCAAAACTCTTATCCCGAGTAATTTATCCTCAGGTGTGGGATGTTTTAAGAGTGAATTTTCTTGGAAGAGCATTCGGGTTGCCTTTCGCAAATATTCAATCTGTTCAATTTTGCTGATATGTGTGGTCATCAAAAGGTGCACACATACCGATAATCGGGTCGAATGTAAGCATTTTATCACCCCTCTGATCATCGTCACCAAAAGCCCGGCTATCTTATGTCTTGAAAAGATCTCAAGCAATTACCGTGTGGTGTCTGATGTGTAAAATGATTTTTTCTCCCTCGCACAGCTGCTCAAAAAAATGCCCTGGCTGATAATTGTAACAGTTAAGCATGTTCAGCTTTTACGATTATGTGGGTGGTGATTTTTTAATTTACTTTCTGAAGTTGAAAGTCTACATTGAAGTTGCATGAAGAGAAGCCACATTTAAATCAATTGAGATTGAAATACGCCACTGAAGGCTCAAAATTACATACGGTGGCCCCGGACTTGTGCTTAAAATTGGCCTGGCGGCGTGTTAATTGGGTCATTGAGTCTCACACATCACACAGAAGCTATTTTAGGGTTCTGCTCCCTCACCACCTGCGCTTGGAAAATAAAAATCTGGCCCCGTCTTGCTGGCGAGCGCACCCATTAATGACCCCGTAGTCCGTCTCTTCCTGTCAGGCGTTTGGCGTATCCGGCGCTCGTCACTCTGCTGGTGTCCACATTGACCTTCCCGCCGGGGTTCGGGCAGTTCATGGCGGGTAAGGTGAGGATGACATGTTCTTTTTTTTTCTTTCTCTCTTTTCTGTAAGAATTACCAATTTAAAAACATCAACTGTGCTCAAGGTCCATATTTTATTTTTTTAAATGGACAGATGGGGCAAGTCATTGGTAAATGAATTAAAAAAAAAAAAAAAAACTTTCAAATGTGTATGTCAAATATGTTAATATGTTATTATAATTGATAATAATTCTGTCTGCAGCCAGGTTGGCATTGCAAATGTGAATCTGTTCTGTAGTGGCTTATTTGGAAAAATAAAAGTTAAGTTATTCATTCAAAGATGTTACCTGTATATAAAATTGTTTGTTTGGATAAAATATTAATTCTTTCCCTTTCTTAATCAATCATTGAAGCTCATTTACTTATGAATGAAAAAATGGTTTTCTTGCAAAAATATTTTAAGTGGACTAAATTGAGACGTTAAATGTGGATGCAAAATTTTACATTGGTTTATTTTTATGATAATTTTATTTTTATTCATCAGTTTCAGAACCATTCTAAAAATATTTTTGCCCTTATTTCTGTTTTCATTGACTGTTGATTGAATCAAATATAAATAAATCAGTGCAAAAATATGTCCAAAGAATGTGGAAAAACAGTTCATTTTAATTATACAGAAATAATTAATTGACATTTTTACTGATTATTAATTTATAATAAATAAACCAATTACATAATGTGTTGAGGAAACATTTTTGCCCTTCAAATATTAGACACTCCAGAATGAACAAACATTTTTCTAAATGTTTTTCTTTTTTTTTTTTTACTTCCACTTGTTGTCATTATTGGCTACTGTGTCGAACAATTAACGAATTCATTTTTTGCTTTCCTTTTATATGTGTGTGTGTGTGTGTGTGTGTGTGTGTGTGTGTGTGTGTGTGTGTGTGTGTGTGTGTGTGTGTGTGTGTGTGTGTGTGTGTATGACCTCGCTCAGCTGACGCAGCACGAGTCATTGGTGGCACTGTTTGACAACCGCACGTGGTGCCGCCAGGGCGTGGCCGAGGAGTTTGACTACATCAGCCACCATCATGCCTGGAAGCACCCCCAGGTCAACGTCTTCATCACGCTCGTCCTCTTCATCATCATGAAGGTGCGTCCTCCAGACAAACTCGTTTATGCCGTCTTTCAAAAAACAAACAAAAAAAAAACGACTGGTGGTGTCTAAAAACTCTCCGTCTACAAGCTATTAAAAAGTCCATTCTGTCCACTTGAATGTCCACCGTCAGTTCTGGATGTCCGCCGTGGCCACCACCATGCCTGTTCCATGCGGGGCCTTCATGCCAGTTTTCCTCATTGGTGAGTCCACTTTTGCCGAAGTTCTTTTTCATGACAATATAATCCCCGCCCAAAAAATGGTGTGAATGTGTGTGATGTTTAGGTGCAGCATTTGGCAGACTGGTCGGAGAGATCATGGCTGCCATGTTTCCTGATGGTATCCATGCCAACGGCAGCGTCTATCCCATCGTTCCCGGCGGTTATGCCGTAGTCGGTGAGCATCTTCAATCATCTCAAAGCCATTTCTTTCTTCAGGAAGAGGTAATATTAAAATGTTTTGAGGAGATGAATTTGGGGTACGTTGAGGGTTTGGGCTTTATAAGCATTTGTAAGGGAGACGATTCCTGGTAGATTTTTGTTATTCTCCTCGAGGCTCGATCCCAGGTTGATGGGACATAATTTTGTGATTTATTATTTTTTTTATTGCTTAATAGTGTTGCTGTATTGTGGTTTATTGGGCTTCATGACCTATTTTCAGGGATCAATCTACAATCCGCTGCCATTTTTATCACTTCATCGCTGCTTATGGGATGTGAGTGATTAAAATTGATCGCTCTGAGGTTCAACATGACATCTTGGGCAGACCACACGGTAGAAAATGGTCAGTCGATAAAATTGCAATCGTCTCGTCACACGGCTGTCTGTCTGTCCCGTATTGCCCCAAAAATAAATCACAAACGTGTCGTTCCCCACGTTTGCGTTCATCCCGCCGCAGACTGAGGAATGCGTTTGAATGCAACTCAAGTGGACCATCCCGAAAAAATTTGAGTTGGCGACTCTTGGCTGCACGCTAAGCGAGTTACGACAAGCACAACAGTTGAACTGCGACTCTGTATCAGGTTCTGAGGTTCCACATACAGTACCATACGGCAGTATTTTGATTTATTTTTCTTCATTGAACCACAAAAACATGGCACGATTGTCAAGAAAGAAGCAGATTACCATCAAGAGAGACTCCGCCTGAGAAGAAAGGAGAGAGTGAGGATATTTTGAGAAGCTGGCAATGAGCGAGCACCTCATTCACTGAACCCGTGGTTTTTGCCGACTGAGACTCTCCACACTTTGCTTTACTTTCTAGCCAAAGGTATATATGAAATTGTAAATATAGTTGAGCAACATTGTAAAACACAACATATGCTTTACTGTATACACTGTATTGGGAAAACATCTTTCATTTTCCGAAAGCTAATACGCAATTTTGATTGGAAGTAACATCTGCGACGTTGCGACACTGTTCCCGAATTTTCACATTTTGAATTGCGGCAAAACATATCGCCGACAGTTGACCACTCATGGAACATAGGGCAGTCAATTTCCGACTCGTCGCTCGGTGTGCAGCCGCCTTTCAAATGGCAATTGTTTGGAGATTTATTGAACCTTTTATGCTAATTTCCATTAGCCTGTCTATAGTACTTCATCTTGTATGTTAGCATTAAGCTAACACTTTCGTTAGACTAAATTACATGGCTGGTGAGTACATTTTGGCATTCCAATTTACATTTAATTCTCTTTTGCTGACATTTTACAGTTCTATTTTGTTTTTCCCCGCCCCTTGCGCAGGTGCTGCGGCGCTTTCCGGCGCCGTCACACACACCGTGTCCACCGCGGTCATCGTCTTCGAGCTGACCGGTCAGATCTCGCACATCCTGCCCGTGATGATCGCGGTGATCCTGGCCAACGCCGTGGCACAGGCGCTCCAGCCTTCGCTGTACGACTCCATCATCCGCATCAAGAAGCTGCCCTACCTTCCCGAGTTGGGAATGGGGCATCACGAGTGAGTTTTCAGGCCAAGTTGGGAAGACTCTTAATCCGCTATATAGCGGCTGGTCCAGTAAGGTGGCCATTTTGTATTGTTGTTCAATTCAGATGTACAGCGAATAATGGTTGTCCCCTATATTGTGCCCTCAATGTATCCCATCATGCCTCTTGAAAAAGCAATAATATAGTGATTAGGAAGAAGAGAATGATCACTCAATCAGCCTGGTCAATTCGTTGCAATAAAAGTTATCTCAAGTCATTTCTCTTATCATTGCAGTTAGGCAGAAACCTCGTTTGTCCACATGTGGTCCGTTTTATTAGCAGATGAGAAAATGGATGGATATAAAAATCCCTCGAATCCCTCGTGGCCTTTTCCATTTCCCGGGATTATAACCTCGTTGCTCCACCCTCCATGTTGCAGGAAGTATAATATCCGTGTGGAGGACATTATGGTGCGTGACGTGCGCTTCATCACGCTCACCTCATCCTATCGAGAGCTGCAGGAGATGCTGCTGACCGGTCAGCTCAAGACACTCGCCTTGGTGGAATCTCGAGGTACGGCTTTTCAAGGACATATATCATGTATTTTTTTTATTTGTTTAGTTTAATAACATGTCTGAGTTATGATTTTGTCAAATGTCCCAAGGATCAAAATACAAATAACATTGTGTTACAAGAGAAGAAAATGTGCTTAATAAAAATAATGTGTGTCGTTTTGAGCAGAAAGCTAAATATACGAATCCAGATCCTTGAATGTATGCTGATTTGTTTTAAAACATGGATCAAGGAACGGGGACTTGCTTACTTTATTTGAAGTCCGACGTGACAGCTCGAATGTGGCCCACGGCTTCGGTCCAGAATGGCTTCTTTAGAGTGCCTTGTTGTTGCGGTGTAGGAAAGCTTTCAGTAGACAAGAAATATATTTTTTATAATACTAAAGCTAATAGTAAAACTAGAAAGAAAAGCGACATTAAAACATAGCATTTTCAAAACAACCAGCACTAATAAAAGCAAACAAAGTCGCTGTGAAAATTACAACAAAACTCAAAACTAAAGAAAAATTAACTGTATTGATGATTCCAAAAGTATTAAAATCCTAGCAAGATCCCCTTGACCAATTTCCATCCACTTCCTCCTCCAGACTCCATGATCCTCCTGGGCTCCATCGAGAAGCTTCAGTTGCAGTCTCTGCTCTCTCTGCAGCTGAGTCGCCAGCGCCGCCTGACCCACTTGCGCCGGCTGCTCCTGGACAGCGACGCCAACGACAACTTGACCAGCCTCACCAGCTTGACTAGCGACAGCGCTCCCGCATCGCCGCGCCACAGCAACGCTCATCAAGGGGTTCGCTTCCTGGTGAGCACCCAAGAGGTGTGGAGGCATCCGGGGCGGGGGTTCGAGACTGAGGGCGGGTCCGGGGGGAGGAGCTCGTCCGTCTCTTGGCTCGGGTTGGGAAGTCGACTTAGGGCGCAGCATGCGAGTTGCATGTAGCAGGAGGTAAAGGCACAGATGGAGTTTGTGCCACACAGTGGTGGTAAGTGCTTTGGATTTAAACTACAGACGAAAAATGGCTTATCATGATTATCACAGGCAAAAAGATCACGATTAGCGGTGTGGCTGTCACTCACGTACAAGTACAAAAGGAGCACAATATCAATTCCCAGATCGGAATGAAATCTAGTGACACTCTTGCCAAAGGAGAACATCTGTGATTCAAAAAACCTAAGCGCCATTTCTTCTTTTTGTGGCTTTGGTCTGTCCTGGAAGTTGATTTAGTGACAGTTGTCAACAAACCACATGGCCAAGCTGCGCACACCAGACGGAACGGCACAATGTTGAAATGGCAAAAACGGTTTCATTGCTTTTGTTTCTATTCTATTATAAAGGAAAGCTGAAACTGAAATAAAAAAAATAAAACATTCTTCTAAAACTGGGGGGAAAAAATATATATATATATATATATATATATATATATATATATATATATATATATATTTTTTTTTTTGATTAATCAGCAGTTTATCAGAATCGGCATTGGCCTGAACAAACCCACATAGGT